>BQNB010101324.1:0-24498 GCA_026074375.1 Tanacetum coccineum | reverse complement strand
GATCGGTTTTTGATGCATGTAAGAAACGAAATTTGTGGGATGATTTCTTTAAGGGTGTGTTTGTTCGTGGTTATGGAGGGGAATGAGGGAAAAAAAAATTGTGTCTGTGTTTTTGTGAGAATACAGGTCGACATATATGGTCCCCCTTTTTTTTATTAATTGTGTATATATTTGTGTAATAATAAAGGTAATGTATAATTGAAAGAAAATAAGGAGTGTTTGGTTTCTTTTATTTGATGTAGCCTAAAACAATTAAAGAGGGTGTTTGGTTTATATATTATGTTTATAACTTATATATATATATTTAAAACATTTATACCGCAATATTTGTTTTTAAAACACGTAGTTAAAATATTAAAAATTGTAAAAATACTATTTTGATGCGGTTTTGGCCAAACGCGGATAAAAGTCGAAAGGTATTAAAATGAAAAATAAATAAGCTCTCGAAGCTAAAATATGAAATTATTGATTTCTCAAACGTTAAAATGGATAAATATCCAAAGTGTGATTCGAATTTGACTAGGAATGTGAAATTGCCGAATCGGGTAAAAGTAAAAATTAAATTTTTTTTACTTAACAACGGACGGTTATAGTTAAAGCATGTGCGACAAGGCCCTCCGGGTGCATGGTACACTTGGGCCAAGTACTCGTATTCTCTCTTCCTACAGGGTTTGCCGTAGTAGCAAAAGCATTTCCAGTCCTACTCATCTTATTATCATCCCTACCATTCTTATCCTTGCTAGGTTCCTCCACATTTCCTCTTTTCTCAACCTTCTTAATTGATCCATTTCTAACAGCCTCATCCGTCAGTGCACCAGAAATCTGCACAGCCTTCTATATAGTCTTTGCCTGCGTTGCTGCCACCACTATCCCCACGTATTCTGTAGCAAGGCATACACATACCTCTCAATCATCTTACTTTACTCTGGACGTTACCAAATGATGGAACTAACCCTAGCCAACACATAAAACCTAACATATCATCCACAGTCATGGCCAGCCCCGACCATGGCGTGATTCCACAACTCATATTCCAACTTTTGCATCTCATGACTAGGACACTACAACCACTCATATCTTGTACAGACTCTATTTTCTCAATCCAACGAGTAAGAACTACAACACCTCCTTTACCATCATATTCCTTAGGGTCACAAGCTAAGAACTCCTTATATGATCAACCTACCCGGTTGCCATTTACTATCACATTCCCAACGTTCTCCTGAACGTTCTCATTAACCATATTACCATTCTGATTTCTAACATTTCCTCGGTTACTAACCTGAGCCAACATGGCGGGTAAGAGGTTATGGAATTGTTGGCAATGATCGTCGAGAAGTCGGTTGCTCCCCTATTGGCTCCCTCTACACCCCCATTAGCTCCCATACCTTGGTCATTTCCTTGACCATTCAAATCATCAACACGCTCATCATTACCTTCCCTAGGTCTTCTACCCCTTCCACCACTACCAACCCGTTTACCCGTTCCCCCTCCTAATGATTCGGCAGCAGGCCGGCCAGCACTTCGGGTCCTCATCCTTGGCGGCATTATC
The DNA here is from genome assembly GCA_026074375.1 of Tanacetum coccineum. Lineage (NCBI taxonomy): Eukaryota > Viridiplantae > Streptophyta > Magnoliopsida > Asterales > Asteraceae > Tanacetum > Tanacetum coccineum. The sequence continues at coordinate 22,946 of BQNB010101324.1, read as the reverse complement.
TATACGAGGGAGAACATGGGTAACGTTAGGTAAGTAGGAAGACTAATATATATAGAATATCTTACTATATATAGCGATATACACATAACACCACCCTACGGTGTCAACATCGATTGGTGTGAACAACATTACTAAGTATGAGTGAGTTGTGATACACTTATAATTACATTGGCAACCATACTTATATTCGCATCCTTTCCCAGTCATATTCAATATTGAGCTCACATATTTCATTGACTGACATAACTAAAGTACCAACCCACGAACACACAAAAGCGAAACATCGCGCACATAGATCCTATACGCAACTAAACGATGGATCTTAGGTTATAGTCTAGGCCAATCCACCTAGTTCTCTATAACCTTGGATCTGATTACCAAATCTGTCACCACCCGACAAAGGCGGAAACTCAAGAATAAAACATAATGATCAATCATAACACAAGATACAATATAGAGAAAACTACATGCATAACACTCCGAAGTGCTATTAAAGCATCAGCCCTCAAACAAACTCGAGTGATGTCCTAAATCGCAACTAAAATCCACAAACTCTTACAATTATTCATATGCCCTCACAAGGGACCATAATCCAAACTTAATCCAAAACCTCTAAATACTATAATCAAACAACAAGCAAACAAGACTTCAAACGAAATTCCATACGGGATACTTCTAAGTCTGCTATTACAATCACCAAACTACTCTTCTTTCACTTCACCTAAAAATGATACTCGAAAACGTCAACAATAATATTGGTGAGCTCGTAGGTTTGACCTTAAACCTAAAAGTTGTGCCAATACTTCAAAACATGGGACAATAGTGCTATATGACAGTGAATATATGCTAACAATCCAAGACATAGCATCCCCGCTAGTCAATCACAATAGGTCACTTACGAACCTAAAGGGCCTACCACGAGCACTATATTATATAACAACCTCGAGGATGAGTAGGTCCATTGTGTGACATTATGTAATTCATAATTTAGTGTTAAGGTTTTACGCGTTTGCTCTTTAAACCGTAAACGTGAAGTTAATTCGCGTAAACTAAAAAATAGATCATTTCAATGTAAACGGACATTTAAACGATAAATGTATACACAAGCAATGTTATATATATTATTGAGGAAATAATTAATAACTTTGTTCATCTTATTTTTATTAGCTACGTAAAATGCTTACGTTTCGCCATAAAATGCGTTTAGGTATTTCCGAATGTTCCAAAACCTAACTACGCCTAAACAAATACCCACGATTATACCCAATACTCAAATTAATAAATATAACAACATACATATGATATGTGGCCGTAATTTTTGAGGATAGGACCAAGAATTATCACTTGTCCATAATATGTAGATATTTAAGAAAGATCTAGGGAACCATAAACAAAAGCCTTAAAGGCCTTTGTTCCCTCCTTTCTTGTCCCCTTGAAACTCACGGCACACCCCCTCCCCCTTGGACTTTCTAGTCAAACTTGTCAACTACAAATATCTACATCTCTTCCTATATATATCATACATACATAAGAAAGTATACTTACTCTTTTTTAATTAACAAATTTTCTTTCTTTCTCTCCTTTCTTAGTCCAAAACTCACGGCCAAATAAGCTCATATAATCAAACCATACAAAATTTTTCTACAATCTATACAACCCTTTACACATCAATCCTAAGGCATACTAAAGTGTTTTCAAGCCTTGATCAACATTGCAAGAGTATAAAGGAAGAAAAAGATAGATTAGGGTTTTCAAACCTATATCTAGGTTGTATAAGCTTGTAAGCTTTAGTTTTGAGTCTAAACACGGGTTTAGTATTTATTTCTCATCTCATACATCATCCTAAGGTCCTTTCTAATTCCTTTATACTTTTCTTCTCATTATTTTATGTGTAATAATGTATAAAAAATGTGCAAATCACCACTAATGCTTTTTAATATGAAAAATAGTTTTCATTTATGTTTTATGGATTTATCACTTATTCTTATTCATATAGGTTATAATATCATGAAAAATAAAAAAAAAAGTATGTTAACCTATGGATATAATATAAACATGTTTAGTTAAATATATGGTTTAAAAAAGGTTTTACTATAATCATATCACGCTATTAAGTAATGGAAAGTAATAGTGTTAAACTTGATATAAGAAATTTATAAGGACTATGGATGATCTTGGACTTTATTATAAGTATCACATGTGTTTAAAATAGTTATAAGGGGTTTCTATATTAAACTACTAAACTAAACAATACATAAAACAAGGTTTTTATAAAGATAAACCCATTTGGAAAAACTAAATCTTAGGCTTGTTTTGTAATTCGAAAAATACATATATGTTTTATGATTTTATAAAATACTACATGTCACAAGGATCGATGGGTCATAAAGAACTCGAAAAACCGATTAATAACGAAGAAGATACGCCATTTACAAGTTTACGACTATAAATACTCTTATAAAACTATTTTTATAAAATTTACTATTCATTACAGAAAGTTATGTTTTTAAAACATCTAAAATATGATATAACTTTTAATTACGAGATCGTACTCGAAAGAATCGTTAAAAACGGAACTATAACGAATAAACTACGACGTTTACGATAATTAAAGTTTATAAAAGTAATTTTATAAACTATGAACAGTAAAAGTACTATTCATCAGTGGGATTAACTTTATAAAATATAATACCTCTTTTAATAACAAAGACGTACTCGAAGGAATCACTAAAATCATTATATACAACGAATAAGTTTATTACGATTACAAGTTTACGCTAATTAAAACTAAAAACGAGTAAAATAGCTGTCGTGAACAGTAAAAACACTATTCATCGCAGAATATCAAAAACTTGAAAATGTAATATTTTGATCACTCGTCTTACTACGAAGACGTGGACGTAAGAAACGCGAGCAACGGGCTTAAAACGACCAAATTAGGTCATTTTTACGAAATTCTATTTATAAACAGTTTTCACTTTATAAATAATTACTTTACTAAAACGATTAGTCGTTGATTATTGCTAAATATATAATATTGAGTGGTTTTTCAAAGTTGCTATAATACTAGGGAGTTTACATAATAGGCCCCGGTCATCGGATGGCGTATCGACGAGTTGTTGGATTTACGATTTAAAGTGTCCTAACCTCCTGTAACGTCATGTCATGACCTCTTTAATTATGATAGCCCGAACGATATAGATATAACAACATAAGATTTTTATTCAATTATTATTAATATAAAGTACTCGGTACTTATACACCTTAATTTAAATAGGTGCATCTATCTCCATTGCGTGACGTTTTATCTGTGATAATAGCCTATCTTCACTCAAGGTGAGTTCAATAGCCCCACTTTACAGTTTTACTGATTTAATCTATTAATTGGGAGGAAAAAATGTAAGAAAAAGTAAGCTGTGATTGATAATATATTGAAATTTAAAATATGGTTTAAAACATGTCATATGTATATTGTACAAACCTCTTGAACCTTGATCATATACCTTGAAGTACTTCTTTGTAGACGAAATTTGTAGTAGTTTTCGTGTCACACCCCGACAATGGCGAAAACTCGAGAATGCAACATAATGATCAATCATAACACAAGATACAAAATAGAGAAAACTACATTGCATAAACTCCAAGTGCTATGAAGACCATCAACCTTGAACAAACTCAAGTGATGTCCCAAATCGCAACTAAAATCCCCAATCTCTTACAATTATTCAAATGCCCTCACAGGGGACCATAATCCAAACTTAAGCCAAACTTACAAATTCTAAACCAATCAACAAGCAAAGCAAGACTTCAAACGAAATTCCACTCGGGATACTTCTAAGTCTGCTATCACAATCACCAAACTATTCTTCTTTCACTTCACCTGAAAATGATACTCGAAAACGTCAACAATAATGTTGGTGAGCTCGTAGGTTTGACCTTAAACCCAAAAGTTGTGCCAATATTTCAACAGTGGACAATAGTGCTATATGACAGTGAATATATGCTAACAATCCAAGACATAGCATCCCCGCTAGTCTATCACAATATGTCACTTACGCACCTAAAGGGCCTACCAGCTGGAGCACTAATATTAGGGCAGGACCACAACCCTTGCATGCCAAACACAGTACATGCAAGTAAAATCACAATCCTTGCCATGCCAAACACAGTACATGCAAGTAAAATCACATCCCTTGCCATGCCAAACACAGTACATGCAAGTAAAATCACATCCCTTGCCATGCCAAACACAGTACATGCAAGTAAAATCACATTACATATATTCACATAGCAGTCATAAGCACATATCTTGTCCCAAAAACAAAACCACATCTCGCACAGATCAATTCAAAACATTTCAAAACACATTTGAGTATCATTTTCCCCCAACGGAAAAACAGTAAAAAGTGGGGCTACGAGAACTCACCTCAAGCAAGTCTTTAGCAACCAAATCTCAATCACACAAGCAAATGCAACGACGCCCGCACACGACCTAGTCCAGTTAATGTCCCAATTTAATCATCCAATTCCAAAACAATCTTCACGTTTGATGCATAGAGTTTAGGCGCGTTGTACAATTACCCAAATCAATTTAGTGGTGTGATGGTTGACGAAATATTTCACAATCATATCAATTTCATTTCTCGATAATACATACTTATACTATTTAGAGAAAATAGATAAGTAAATATTTATAATTAATATTTATAAATATAACTCGACAAGTCTATTCGGTAAACCTTAGTCACTTCAAAATAATCATTATACAGTTGAAAATGAAACGTTTGCTCATAATAAACACATTAGAGAAGATTCGAGAAAAATTATATTTTTCATCTTTTAGTGAATTTATCAAATAAATAAAATAATTAATTAATATTTTATTATTTAAGAATCAAAAATCATGTTTTAAGGAAAATTTCTAAGTATAAACTTTTTACGAAATTTTGACATGACCCGTACGCTCAAACAACGTTTTCCAAGGTTTTAAACCTTATTCCTCCCCCCCCCCCTTCCTTCCCCCCCCCCTCGTTATCCCTCTCCTTATTTTTCCCCCTTTTTTTCCCTCTTCCTTTCCCCCCCTTTCCCCTTTCCCTCTCCAATTCCCCTTTCTTTTTCCTTCTCCTCTCCCTTTCCCCCCCCCACCCGCTCCCAACTGAAAAACCTAGTAAAAAGTGGGCTACAATAACTCACCTCAAGCAAGTCTTTAAGCAACCCAATCTCAATCACATCAAGCAAATGCAACGACACCCGCACACGACCTAGTCCAGTTAATGTCCTAATTTAATCATCCAATTCCAAAATAAACTTCTCCCCGTTATGATGCTAAAGTTTAGTACGCGTTGTTATAAAATTCCTGCAAAATAGATTAAGTGGTTTGATGGTTGACGACTTAACACTCGACAATGCAATCAGTCTCATTCCTCGATAATACATACTTAAAACTATATAAGCGTAAATAGATAAGTAAATAATAAATATTTATAATTAATAATTATAGAATATTTCTCGACAAGTCCATATCGGTACAAACATAGTCACTTTAAAATAATCCATTATAACGGTTGAAAATGGAAATTGTTTACTCATAATAAACACTTTAAAAGTTTTCGAGAAAAATTATATTTTTCGTCTTTTAGTGAATTTATTAAGTAAATAAAATAAAATAATTAAATATTATTTTATTATTTAAAATCAAAAATCATGTTTTTAAGAAATTCTCTAAGTATAAACTTTTTATGAAATTTCGACATGACTCGTACGTTTATACAACGTTTTCCAAGGTTTCAAACCTTATTTTCAATATTTTTCACAAATTCCCGAACACTTTTTCACGAAAATTCCAAAATCTCAAATCATCGTTAACGTTACCAAACGACGTTTTTCCCCTCCCCCCTCTCTCAAAATATCGTTCAATATCACTTCGTAAATACATTTCCACTTTCAAAAGTCTATCTAAATTCTGATAACTACTACATATCGCTTATTGGACCTTAAGGCCCAACAAGGGTCCATTAGGATATATATAAGTCCAAAATACTATTTAAGTCCAAAACCAAAGTCCATTTACATATATAAGTATATACTTATATGTAAAAATAATCCGAACCACAATAAGCCCTCCCATTAAGCCGCGACTCAAATAGACTTATTGGGTTGTGAGTCCATAAACTCCAAAATACGTATATTAAGCTTGAAAATAAACTAATAAGCTACGTATCGCATTTGATTACTACCATAAGCCTAAAAAATAGTCCACAACATACGCCATAACACAAAAATAATCAAAATCACTTTCCTAGTGATTTTGGGAAGTGATTCGTGGCTTATAGCCCAAAATAAGCCAAGAAATAGCTTAAAAAGAAGCCCGAATAAGCCATACAAGCTACTATCAAAAATAAGCATTCTAGCATCATATATTATTCCAACCATCACGACCACAACATCAAAACTTACAAAAAAACCCACCTCTTCTTATTTCCCATATTACACATAACTAAACCAACACCATTTTATCTTATGAAATTCGCTTCTAAAAATTAATTTTTTCCCTCACAAACGATCAACTTGTACAACTAACAACTATGCATCAAAATAAACCCAAAATGACAAAAAATTTAAATTTGAAAACTTACAAGAAAAGTATTTCTAATTTGTAGATTTCGACGACGAACGCGGAAACAAACCCAAACGATGTTAAAATGAATAATCAAACACTAGATATCACAACCCCAAATATTTATGTCTTCACTGTTTTCTTGATCAAGACTGACAAAAATTTATGGAGTTTGTTGTTGTTGTAGGTGCGGACGAATCACACACAACCACACCTCTTAGGTGTGTGTTTTTATTTTTTTGAAAATGAAATGATAATGATTTTTGGGAAAAATGGTCATTTTTTAGTATGTGTACAAACTTTAGATAAAGGAGCAAAATTAAGAGCCTCCTTGTTTCTCTTTTTTCTTGCTAAGTCTGACCGGCCATGGGATCCAAGGGAGTACCGGGCCTTATTCCTTTTTCCCGTGTCGCGATCACTTAAATACACGCTTCGTAAAACTCAAAACCGTAAAATTTTACCCTAAAGTTAAATACTTTTTATTCACTTTAAAATCCTTTTTTTTTCCATTAACCTAAGGGTATTATACACACCCACATATTTTCACTTTACCACCCTTCAAAACCATCAATCGATATTAACGGACGTGTCCAGACTTGTTTTTTTTGGCATTTCTCAAAATTCACTCACTGGTCAAACCACCCAGAATTACAACAAAACACAATAATACCTTCCAAATACAGATTATTAATCACAATAAAAACCTCAAATCATCACATATATCTCTAAAAATGCCACCACCATCAACACGGTAACAAAATCTGAAAAAACTTATAAAAAGTCAAATAGTCAAAGAAATATTAAGAAATATTTCAAAACTCAAAAAAGGCCAAGGTTACAAATTTGCTAACAATGCAGTTTCTTCCATTCTCCGGCATATGTGTTGATTATGGTACCGCCTTGCCAACAAGATAATGGAAGCCGAAAAGGACAGTTGTACAACTACAGGTAGACAAATTTAGAAGCGAAGCTTCAAGCTGCAAATGAAATATATTCATCAAATAAAAATTGAATGAAAATAATGAAGAAAAATCACAAGGAAGCTAGTTAAGGTACAAGATAAAGAACAAGTTCTCAAAAGCTTTTGGCCAAAAGAGTTTAAGAATTCTCATAAATGACCAACTTGAAGCTGAAGTTCTGATTCGTTCATCTAATGAAGCTAAGACATCCTATGCCGTAGCAGAAAACCTATCTAAACTCCAGTTGAAGAAGATTCTCATTGATAAAATGGAGAATAACAAATCAATTGACAGATCACTTTAGCAAAAGACTCTCTACAAAGGATTGGTTGATGCTTATGAAACTGACAAAGACATCCTTGAAACATATGGAGATACTGTCACGTTTAAAAGGCGTCGAGATGATGAGGATGAAGACGAAGAACCCTCCGTTGGATCAAACCGGGGGTCCAAGAGAAGAAGAGCTGGAAAAGAACCTGAATCAACTAGTGTACCAAAGGAGAAGACTTCCAAGTCATCTGACAAGTCTAAAGAAGGATCTAAATCTCATCAAAAGATCAACTGGCAAGTCTGCTCAAGCAGAGGAACCAATACACGCTAACGAAGACTTGGAAGAACTCGCACATCAGGAGTTCGATATAGGATTTACTGAAGATCAACCTGTTGATAAAACCACTCAGCATCCTGATTGGTTTCAGAAACCAACAAAACCTCCAACTCCCGGCCATTATTGTAACAAGACTTTGCCCGCTAAACATGGACCAATTCAACCTTGGATAAGCACTTTAGCTAGGAATAAAGATCCTCGTGAGTCAATTAATGAACTGATGGACACTCCTCTAGACTTCTCTATAACATCCCCATTTTTGACATAAAGCAGCGGAAGCTAATCTAGGGTATTATTTCATAGTACAACAGTCATAATCATAGAAAACGACTCAAAAGAGAGGACGTTTTGTAAAGATAAGTTTACATTCCATTTTTTCATCATCAGAGCTTTTTACAAAACAGAGGGTCCCAAAAACAACATGAAAACATACAGTTAGAATGATAACAAGTTTAGTGCCCATCCTTCAAGTTTGTGCAACTCTGGTGCCATAAGATGCTTAGATATTGCCAAAGATAAACATGGCAAAAAGGTCAACACAAAGTTTGAGTGAAATTCATAGTTATATGGGTAAACAGTTTAGGAAGTACCAAGTCATCATACAGTGGTTACGTTGTATACACCCATAGTGTAAATAATATCAATAAGTACCATTATTATAGAAATAGTATATAGCCCTAAATGCTCAAGACAACGAGGACCTTGAGAAATTCAATAATGTCAAGAAGTTGGCCCTAAACGGGTGCCTTTGCCAAACACCCGCATAGAGTGATTCAAAATGAAGGTTGAGTTAGGTTACCAAAAGTATAGGTACAACAAACGTGAAGCTCAGTCCAAATAGATCTATTCACAGGCATTCAACGCTTACTCCGAAAAGTATTTTACGGTTCATGATAGTGGGGTCTTAATGGCAAAAGTAAGGACTTAGGCAATAATATATCAGGATAGCATACAATTGAAAAAATACTCGTATTCATGGTTTATAGCATGTATCCCCCTCGCGGGTTTATGAAAACATTAGAAGATTTAAAATGCAAGGCTATGAACTAACCTTAACGGGAGAAATCTGATTGATGGCAAAAGTATATCAAGTGAAAGGTCAACAGCGGACGTCACGCATCCTGTGGTATAAATGTCAAGTCTTTGTGTGATGGTTTAAGTTTCAAAAACTTTGATAAAGTTTGAAACGTTATTAACTTGATTTTTAGTTTATGGGAATATTGTATCACTGTTCGGGCCATCATAATTCAGAGGTCATGTAGTAAACGTTTGAGGAGCCAGGACACTTTAAATCGTAAACCCAGCAAACTCGTCAAAACAAATACCCTAATGGAACCCCTCACATGAAATTCCCTAGTATCGTGATACGATAAGATTTTAAGTTTCTTCAAAAGTTAGTCGATGATAAATTACGTTAAATATATAACGTAATTGCTTTTATAATGCGTAAATCGATGATTAATAATGATAAATGTGTCGGGTTTTAATAAAATCAAGTCTCATAATATTAACATATATTTTTATAATTTATATAAGAATATTATATTATATATTTTTAAGTTGCAAAGAATGGAAATATATACCCTCGATATAAAAACGTTTTTACAAGTTTAGGTAGTCCTTAAAAAATAAAGTATAATATAATATAAAGAACCTTTACTATTGAAACTTGGCAAGATAGGTCCTTATAGTTATAACTTTGAAATAATGATATTTTTAGCCCCTCTAGTTATAAATTTCAAAAAGTTATGATATATACCCTTATGTATGGAAATGATTTACAAATTAAGTCCAAAAAGCCATGCAAGCATATTGTTAGGGGTTCCCAAAATGAATATAAGCCAAGGTTATAACTATTATAATAAGTTAAAAATAAAGCAGTTCTATCTAAGACGTAACAAAATTTTTAGAAAAAGGGATTTAGTTAAAACACAATAGGTTTGAGGATTCCAAAGATTTTCAAACAAGAGTTTTAAATATGATCTTTAATAGCATTAGAACATTTTAAAAACAAATTTTTGAAGCTTATATTGAACAAGATTTAAGCATACTTATGAACAAGAAATTAGTCAAAATGGGGATATTTTTTCTCTTCTCTCCCCGTGTTTCGTGACGCCTAGATTACGAATTCAAGACAATCCTCTCTTCTTTGATTCATGTCTGTCATTATGAATCTTAGGGAGACCTTCCTACTACTTCCTTGGCTAAACTAAACACTATTTGTATGTGAGATAAAAGATTAAGGTGTTATTAAAAGTTTATTGGGTGGGGGGGGGGGGGGGGGGAGGGGGGGGGGGGGGGTGGGGGGGGGCGGTTGGGGGTGGGGGGTGTTTTCGGCGGCTATTTATTAGCCTTTGAAAGAACTAGGTGGACCAAGTTGTAGTCCATGAAAGGTGTCAAATAGTAGAGTTGTGACATTTGTGAAGCAAGGAAGGGATGAGTAAGGAGAGCTATAAAAAATAGCGATAAGAAGGTAGGAGTTGTGGTGTGGTCGTGGCTTAGCAAAGGGTGATAAGGAGGTGTTTGTTTACTTGTTGGCTAAGGGAGGTGATGTAGGTGCTTGTAAGGTGCTTGGGTGGCTGCTTGGTGACATGGTGGTGATGTCATAGAGGTGCTAGGGTGCTTGGTTGGTTTAAAATGGGTCAAAACAAAATAAAAAGGGGTGCGCCGGTTTTAACGGGTCACCCGGGTTAGGGTTTTATAATGGATATTTTAGATCGTGTTAGTTAAACAATTGTTTAGGGTAGTTTTTAGGGCTTAGGATTAAGGTTTAATGTTAGGGATTAGGGGTTTAGGATTAAGTTTAAAGAGGATTAGGAATACGGTATTAGGGTTATAGTTTTAGGTTTAAAATGTAAAATTAGGGTTAAGGGTTACGTTTATTAAGTGTGTTTAAGGTTTTATATTAGATGTTTTAGGAAGACTTAGGGTATAGGTTTAGGGTTTAGGAAGTCGTGCATTAAAGTTTAGTGCTTGTAGCATTGTGCTAAAGGTGTGTGGAAAATTTTAAAAAACATATTTTAGGATCTTAAATGACCTAATAAGGTGTTATTAAATTATAGGCATGATTAGCTTGTACATAGTGCTTTATGAAAGTTTTAACTTGATTTAGTTAGGAAAAAGATATTCAAAATGATTATGCATTGTAACACTAGTACACATGATTTAGAAGCTTGCACAATCAGTTTATATGTATCATTACATTTATTATGTTTTTGAAATAAACATTAACTTTAAAAAATGCCTGTTTTTGAAATAACGATTTGAAAAGTAATGTTAAATGACTAATGTACATGGTAAAAAATGATATTAAGATATAAGACTTGAAAAATTAGATGTAATTAACAAGATATCAACATAGATATTAGGAATTGTTATAGTAGGATAGAGTGACACGTTTTACTTTAGAGATGCAAGTTACGTTTCATATGAGATAAAGCATAAATTTTGCCCCTGTAAAAAGGTGATATATATATATAGATGGATATTACAAGTGCATCTAATTTAATATAGATGGATAATTACATTGAAGAAAATCCATGGGTTGTTTAGTCTCCCTTCCCATAAAAGAAATCACGTCCAAGATATATGTTGATGCCGGAGTGATAGATTTAAAAATAATGTGGATACTTTGGGCACAGAAATTTGATTTTTACATCGCCTCCCCACGTAAATGCTGGACCCTCTTTTAGAGTTTCCCATATTACTTTAACTATAGGAATAACACTTGTTTCAGTTGCTTGACTTCTCGATCCATGAATCTCCCACTGGTTTCTTTATTCTTCCACAAAGTTGAGTATTGTCATCGAGTCAATCTCCATTCATTAGAATGTACAAGGGATTCGTCACAGATAAGCATTTCTTTAGATTAGAAACGTGGAAAGTACTATGGATATTACTGAGCTCTTCAGGAAGCTCAAGTTTATATGCCATTTGGGCCAAATCCGTTCAAGATTTTAAAGGTCCATTGTACCAGAGGGTCAAGTTTTCCCCTTATTTTGTCCGAATCGGCTGACACCTATACGAGGTTGCACTTTTAACATAACTCGATCCTCAATTTGAAATTCTAAAGGCTTTCGGCATACATTGGCAATAACTTCTTTCTCTACTGGTCTCTTGCAGCATGCAAGCGTTGTCGAATTTTGGCAACTAATCTTTTATCAGTGTTTTCCATGGATTATTTATCTGGACCTCTAATTTGAACATCTCCAAACTTGGCCTAATAATTGGCATGGTAAACGTGTTTATTTGTAAGAAAAATTCACTAATGGTGAAGTGTTTTTTCTCATCCTTATTCCAAAAATCTAAAACACAGGCTCAAAGCTTCTTTAAGTATTTTGGTATGTCCTGAATCACTTTGCCCATCAGTTTCGGGATTTATGCCTTACCCATGTCCAATAGAGTTACCTAAAGCACTTTGTAATGATTGGCCAAAATCTGGAGGAAAAATGACTAGTCTCATGATCCGAGATATAGATAATGGCACTCTAAAGCCGGGAGACTATTTCCTGTTTTATGTACAATCATTAAGGGTTTCCATACTATTTTGTCTCTATGGGTAGGGATGAAATGTGGGCAATGTGGAAAGAACGAACGAAATGACCCAGATTGTTTCATGTCTGTTAAGAGGTTTTTTGGGAGATTTTGTAATGAATCCATTGTTATTTCACACGTCCCCATTTCCGTTTCCACATATGAATCTCCTGGTTATACCAGTAAGGCAGGATGGCTGTCTGACATTCTGCATTAACTCTAGAGCATGTAAAACATTTATGCCAACATACTCAACGATGTTTGCCTCATAATTAAGACCACCAATAGAGTTTCTATAGATCCTGATACATCTTGACAAAACCTATTGAATGTAATACTTCATTTATGGAACTCATGCATGAACACGTCACTCAGATTACCAAAGAGTGGTAACCAACATTGATTCTTGATACATTAGGTTCCATCAGGATGTATTTCAAATGATTTGTTCATTCCTCGTAGTTACAGCCTGGTGTTTCTTCTTTGGTGCTTCAGTTAGATCAATTAGAATTTGTGAGGTAATTTTGGATGAATGGTCAAAAACTAAATGAACTAACTTTGTTGTGGTTTTATTCGTTCCCTCATGGCTTAAAGCTCTTCTGCTACGACATTTGCCTTTCCAGGATGGTAGCGAATTTTACAATCATAATCTGCAAGCAATTCTAGCCAACGGCGTTGTCTCATGTTCAACTCTTTCTGATCAAGGATATGCTGAAGACTTTTATGATCTGTGAACATAGTACATTTGGTGGCATACAGATAGTGTCTCCAAATTTTAAGAGCGAACACAACTGCTCCTAATTCGAGATCATGAGTGGTATAGTTTTTCTTTCATTAGCGTAAATTTTCAGGATGCATATGCAATAACCTTCTCTCTTTGCATTAACACCGCTCCCAGACCTTGATGGGATGCATCACATTAAACAAGAAAATCGTCATTTCCTTCTGGTAATGCCAAGATTGGAGCTTTACATAGCTTCTGTTTAAGCAATTTAAAAGTTGTCTCTTGGTCTTTGCCCTAGATATAGTTCTTGTTTTTCTGGGTTAATTCAGTCAAAGACTTTGCAATCTTCAAGAAATCTTTGATAAATCTTCGATAATAGCCGGAAAGTCCTAAGAATTGACGTATTTATGTGGGTGTAGTAGGAGATGTCAAATTCTTAACTGTTTCAATCTTGGCGGGGTCAACATAAAGTCCTTGATTATCAATTAAGTGTCCAAAAAATTGCACGATACAAATCTAGAAATCACACTTAGAGAACTTGGCATACAACTTTTCTTTCTTGAGTAATTCTAGGATTATTCTTAGATGATTTGCTTGCTCTTCTTTGTTACGAGAGTAGATAAGAATATCATCGATGAACACTATTATGAATTTATCCAAGCATGGTTTACACACATGATTCTTGAGATCCATGAATACAACAGGCGCGTTAGTTAAACCAAATCTGGTTGTCCAGCACATGAAATTCATAGTTGTCCGTATCTTGTTTCTGAAAGCATGTCTTGGAATATTCTACTCCCTAACTCTCAGTTGATGAGATAAACCTATCTTAAGGACAATCTTTGAGTAGAGAGTAGACACTCGAACCTTAAAATTGGTCTAATAAGTCATCAATCCTGGGTAATGGGTAATGATTCTTTACGGTAAGTTTATTAAACTCCCGGTAATCAATACACATCCTGAAAGATCCATCTTTCTTTTTAACAAATAAGACAGGAGCTCCTCAGGGTGAAGTACTTAGTCGTATAAAACCTCGGTCTGCTAACTTTGAAGTTGGTTAGATAGTTCTTGCATTTCTGAAGGAGCTAATCTATAGGGTGCTCGGGTTATAGGTGTCGCTCCAGGAATTAAATCGATTTGGAATTCTACTTGGCGAATGGGAGGAAGGCCAGGTAGATCTTCAAGAAAAACTTCCAGGAATTCTCTGACTACCAGTATGTCTTCTAGTCGTTTCTTGTCTGAATTATTCTCCATTACTTGGATTACAAAAACTTAACAACCTTGGGATATATACCTTTCAATTTTTATACAAGATATGAGATTTAGTCGGGTTTTACTTTGGTCACCTCGGATGATCAAAGTTTCATCGTTGATTGGGATGTGGATGACTTTCTCGTCATAAATAATTCTAGCATGATACTTGGATAGCCAATCCATACCAATTACGACGTTGAAACTATCGAGTTTGATCAGCATAAGATCAGTTTCGAAAGGTTGGTTTGACAAAGTCAGAGTTGCACCCTGAATAATGGTGTTTGTGCTTACTAAGTTTCTGTCAGCCATTTCGATATTGCAAAAGGTATCTATTATAATAGGTGGAATATTTAGCTTAGAGGCAAGAGATATGGATACGAAGCTTTTATCGGCTCCAGAATCAAATAATACTCTAGCTAGATGTTGGTTTTAGAAGATAAATACCCGTGACTATGGTATTGGTCTTGGTGAGAAATTCTATCCCTACATTAGGAAGTCCACTTCCCATGCAAGTTGTTGGTTGGTCTTTAGCGCTGATTTGCGTAATGCCCTTTCTCTCCACATGCATGACAAGTAACTGTCATTGGTAGCAGATTACTTCTAGTGGTTGGCCCTTTGCCTTTGTAGTTCTTGGTCAGATGGCCCACCTTGTTGCAAGTATTACACTTAACAGTGCAAGGTCCTGTGTGATGCAGAGTGCATTTCTTACACAAGGGACGGTTTCTAATATACCCATTGTTTTTAGTTGGAGTGACAGCATAAGACCTGAAGGATTCCTGTCTTCTGTTCTATTGTGGTTGGTGATTATTGTAGCGGTTGTTGGTGTTAGTGTTACGGTAATTGTTGTTATTAAAAGTTCTTCTGTCTTCAAACTTTTATTTGTGATCACTTGATACTTGCACCGGAGTGTGCTTTGTTACCTGATCCATTAGCCTTTGGGCTATGTTAATGGCTTCCTCTAGAGTTTGAGGTTTAAAGGTGGTAACATTCCCTTTAATACTTTGAGGCAATCCACCAATGAAAAATTCCATCATTTTTTTAGAATCTGGCACCATAATGGGACGATAAAGGTTTCCATTCCTGAATGCGTTCCTCAAATAGTACTTGAGATCATTTCCCTTCACAGTCAGATGGTAAAATTCATCTTACATCTTCTGGACCTCAGTTCGGGGACAATACTTCTTTATTCAACAGCTTCTTTGATTGAATTCAAAAACCCAGATAATTATGTAAGCTTCTTCTATCCCAATAGGTTGGGCAAAAGAATTCCACCAGGATAGAGTTTCTTCAGTTAAAGTACCAGTAGCAAACTTTACCTTGCAGTCTTTGATACAGTTGCTATGGGAAAACACTAATTCAGTTCACTCAAACCAGCGGATAAGTCCAACAGCTCCTTCTGAACCTTTGAAATTGATAGGTTGGCAGCTTTTGAACTCTTTGTAGCTACACTTTCTTGCTGCATGAGCTTCTCTTTCTTTGGTGTTCCTATTGGTATTGTCAGCATTTGCCATTATTGCAGCTTGTGCTTCCAGAGCTACAGTAACACTGTCAGCAACTAGTTTCCTGATGGCAGCTTGAGTCATGGCTGGTGCTTCAGATGTTGATGTCTTTTTGGGAGGCATTCTATCAACGTAAGACAACATGTAATTAGAATGATATCACAATTCTTTCCTTAAAATACGTAAGGTTAAAAAATAAACATTGTCATAATAGTGATATCATAGATACTTATTTGATATGAATTCTAACAAGTATCTAACTTATTAGTTTCTTTTCTAGGGGTTATGGTAAGATTCATAATGATGAAGACGGAGATGAAATATAGGACATAGAATGAATATGAAATGGGATCACCATTATATTATATCATGAACCACTTGCCTTTGTACTGTACATAATTAACATTTAACAAGTGTTGTTATTTATACCACACATCCCGTGCTAGGATCAAACCCAAAGCTTAATAGTATCAGTCTAATTAGTCCCGATGGTCCTTCTTAGATGTTCTTGTGTTCATAGATTGCATCCAAAAGACTTTCTTTATTGGCTTGGTGACGAACCTGGATCTCCTCGATAATTTGTTCTAGATTAGCAATCCTGAAGTAAGCCAGAGCAATATTGTTGTTATTTCCCATTTGCTTTCTTTAAAGTTTAGCAATTTGAGTACGAGACTCTTAGAGTTCAGCTTATAGATTGTCAAAATCTTGTTGTATGATCACCCAACCATTTCCGAGACCTTCTATTTTGTCTTTTATGTGCTATATGCGGTCAAGAGAGAGTTCATCTAGGTGATTCAAAATTTCCTCAATTTGCTCCTCGTGACATTTCAGACATGTCTTACGAGAGCTTTCTCCTATCTCAAATGCTTGAGGTAGGGTAGAAGTAGAGGAGGATGATCGGTTATGACCTCGTTTCTTAAGTGGCAATAATTCCTCAGGAAGAAAGAATTCTTGAGGATTAAACATTGGAGATAGCATTGAAGATAGAGGCACAATAGTTGGTGGTGGAATAGGTGATTCTTTAGCATAATATGCTTCCATGACCTTCATATAGGGGTCATTAGGAAAAAGTAAAAGAGTTGGTGAAGCTATTGGAACTAAACCAAATGAGTTATTTGAAGAGCTAGATTATGTTTTTCTCGGTGAAGCTGGGACATAGTCCGGGGAAGCCGAGATATAGTCCAGAAAGTTAGAGAAAAAAGCATCCTCAATATTAGAAGTAGGGTGGCTGGGAAAAGACATCGTTCTGTTAACAACTCAATGGTAAATAACATAAGTTATTTATATAATAATATAATAGTTATGTACTTTACATACTATTCGGGAGATGTAGTGGCACGGAGGACTTTCTTGGATGGAAAAAAGACAAGTAGTTATAGTTAAGGTTTCAACCTTGTTCTCTATAACCGTGGCTCTTAATACCAATCTATAACACCCCCATTTTTGCATATAGCAGCGGCAGCTAATCTGGGGTATTGTTTCATAGTACAACAGTCATAATTATAGAAAACAACTCAAAAGAAACGTTTTTAAAAGATAAGTTATTATTCATTATTTCATCAGAACTTTTACAAACAGAGGTCCTAAAATCTACATGAAAACATAATGTTTGAATGATAACAGTTTAGCCATCTTCAAGTCCATGCCACTCCGTGCCATAAGATGCTCAGTTACCTGAGATAAACATGCTAAAAAGTCAAAACAAAGGTTGAGCGAAATTCATAGGTTTATGGTAAACAGTTTAAATACAAGTTCAATAGTGGGTTACGTTGTTATACACCTATAAGTGTAATAATTGCAATGAGTATAATTATTATAGAAAACAAGTATATATTGCCCGAAGCTTCATGATGACACCCGAGACCTTTTATATAATCAATAATCCCAAGTAGTTGTCCCCAACGTGTGCCCATTCCCAAACAACCCGCATAGTGATTCAAATGAAGTGCTTTTGGGTATTTTAACCAAAATTATAGTCCAACCAACGGTGAAGCTCAGTCCTAAATCGATTCTATTTACAGCATTCGCTTTTACTCCAAAGAAAAAAAAAGTAATTAACGGTTCATGATAGTGGGTCTTAATGGTAAAGTAAAGGACTTAGGCAATATAAATATCAGATAGCATACAGTTAGAAAAACACTCGTATTCATGGTTTATAGCATGTATCCCCCTTGCGGGTTTATGAAAATATTAGAAGATTTAAAATGAGAGGCTATAAACTCACCTTAACAGGGAAAATCTGATTGATGGCAAAAGTTTATCAAGTGAAAGTAACAGCCTCGTCACGCAACTTGGGGTAATATGTCAAGTCTTAGTGTGATGGTTTATGTTGTAAAACTTTATTAAGTTTAACGTATGACTTTGATTTATTAATTTATGGAAATATTGTATCATTGTTCAGGCCATCATAATTCAGAGGTCATGTAGTAAACGTTTGAGGAGCCAAGACACTTTAAATCGTAAATCCAGCAAACTCGTCAAAACGTATACCCAAATGAAACTCCTTATATAATCACCTAGTAACAGATACGATAAAAATGTTTAAGTTACTTCATTCAAAATTTAGGTGAAGATAAGTTACTGTTAATTACATAACGTAATTGTTTATAATGGCGTTCGATCGCTGATCAAATAACCGATAAAAGTGTCATGTTTTTAAAAAAATTGAGTCTTAATAATATAAATATATATTTTTACAATTTATATAAAATATTATGTTTTATATTTTTTAATGTTTACAAAAATGTCAATATATAGCCCTCGATTTATAAAGCTTTTACAAGTTTAGTCCTTTATAATATATCAATTATTTATCATTTAAACCTATTAAACTATGAAACTTGGCAAGATAGGTCCTTATAGTTTATAACTTTTTAAAATTGCCATTTTTAGCACCCTCTAGTATAAAATTACAGAAAGTTATGATATATAACCCCTTGCATGGAATGATTTACAATCACGTTAAAAAAGCCATGCAAGCTTATTTTAGGGTTCTATCTAAATGCTATTTTCAGGTTATAGCTTATTAAAAAGCTAAAATAAGATTATTCTAATATAACAAAAGTATAGAAAGAGAATTCGTTAAGCTAAAAATCAAAACGGGTTTTGTTTTTAGGGTTTGACCAAAAACACTTAGGTTGAGGATTAAAGGTCTTCAAACAAGAGTTTGATATATGATCTAAGAGTCTTAAGGAAAAACATATAAAATAGATTATGAGCTTATTGAACAAGATTTAAGCTTACTTGAGCTAGAAATTGGTTGAAATGGGTTTTTTCGAGTTCGTACGCCTAGATATGGATTCAACGCCTTCCTTCTCTTGATTCTTGGCTTGTATTCTGATCTTAGGGACCTTCTACTTCTTCCTTAACCTGATTTAGAAGTCCATTTGAGTGGTGATGAGTTTTTGAGGTGTATTTGAAGTTGTGTGTGTGTTTTAGTTTATATAAGGCTCATAAACCCTTAGTGCCTAAGTTTTCTTGGCGACTAAGGGTCAAGGGCTATAGAGAGGTGACTGAGGAAGCCTAGTGATGAGTATGGGAGGCTATGGAGGTAGCAATGTAAGGTGGAAGGATGTTAAGGGGGTTCGGTTACAAAGGGGTGACAAGGAGGTGACAAGACAATCTTGGTGGCCAAGGGAGGTGATGGAGGTGTTTGGTTGCTTGCTTGTGACATGGTAGTGATGTCATGGTGGTGCTAGGATGCTTGCTTGAGGTGCTTGTTTGATTAAATAGGTTAAAATGAAAGAAAAAGGGTGACGGGTGGTTTAGGGTTTTAGCTTAGGGTTTTTGGTTTTTAAAATGTGTATTAGGGTTCTAGGATTAGGGTAATTAGGGTTTAGGATTAAGATTAGAGTTTAGGATTAAGGTTTAGGGTTTATGATTAAGGTTTAGAATTTAGTTTTAAGGTTTAGGATTTAGTTTTAGGTTTAAAGTGAAATTAGGGTTTTAGGGTTTTGTTTAGGGTTTAGGGTTTTAGATTAGGGTTTTAAGATGACTTAGGGTTTAGGTTTAGGGTTTAGAAGTCATGAATTAAGTGTTTGTACCTTGTGTTTAAGTGGTAGTAAGAAACTAAAGTGATTTAGGAGGTAAAATGACCTAGTTTGGTTTTCTTGCATTATTGATTTGTACATTAGGCTTTAGAAAGTTGTAACTTGATTTAGAAGGGAAAAGATATTCAAATGTTGTGCATTGTACACTTGTACACATGCTTGAAGGCTTGCACATTCATTTTATATGTATACATTACATATAATTAGGGTTTCAATATAAACCTTAATGGATAAAGTCTATTTTGATATAATGTTGTAAATGGTATGTTAAATGGATAATGTACTTAGTAAAATGATATTATGATATTGACTTGACATATTAGGATATTTACATGATATAAACGTTGATAGAATTGGCATAGGTAGCTTGCATGAGCTCGTTTACTTTAGAGATGCAAGTTACCTTGCATAATGAGATAAAGCAAAAAAATTCCCTGTAAAAAGGTGGTATATATATAATAGATGGATATTACAGTGCATCTAATTTAATAGATGTATAATTACATTGATGAAAAATACAAGTTGTTATAGTTACCACCATCACTTGTTCGAATCCTCTGCCAGACGTTTCAACATATTTGGAGACATGCTTCTCATACCTAGCTTATCGACCAAGAAATTAAATCTCTCTCATGGCAAATGTTTTAGTGAAAGATCAGCCTGTGTTGTAATCTCAGACCCGAACAAAGTATCACTCTATGATTCCCATTCTCCACTTGTCTCCAGTTATTAGAATGTAACGAACATCAAGTGCTTGCTCTAGAGTGTTGAACATTGGTTGCAGCATAAAACAATCCCATCTTGTTTCAGCAGTATCTAAGAACCTTTATTGAATTGAAAGCCATAATCTTAGCTTATGAACGTATCTATAGATTTAAGCAACAAAAAAACACCCAGATTCAGGCAATATATTCGGCCTTTCTACTCGAGATGGAAGTGCTGTTTTGCTTCTTGGATGACCAGCTAACAAGTTTGTCACCTAAGAATTAAGCACTTCCTGATATACTACGTCTAGTGTCTTGACACCCCGCATGATCGGCATCTGCATAAGCTGTAAGTGACATATCGGTATCCTTCGAGTAACCAGAGTGACCCGATGTTTAAATATTCCGGTATGGTATCTAAAGATCCGTTTCAACAGCTTTTAAGATGCTTTTCGATAGGCTTTGCTGAAACCAAAGGCACATAAACAGACAACATATATAAGTATCAGGTCGACTGAATGTAAGATACATTAGGGATCCAATCATGCCATGGTAAAGTGTAGCATCGACTTGTTTCCTCTGTAGATTTTCATCCAGTTTGTTCTTCTCAACCATGGGTGTGTCGACAGAATCAGTAGTAAGCAAACCATATTTTTTAAAAATTTCATAAGCATATTTAGATTGGTTTATAAAGATGCCTCTGGGACTTTGAGAAATCTGTAATCTAAAAAAGAATGATATTTGTTCCATCATCGACATCTTGAACTTAGTGTTGTTCATCTGATTAGCAAACTCGTTACACATAGCAGTATTAATGGAGAAAATATAATATCGTAAACAAAATGTATTTAACCATTAATAAGTCGTTTCCAGCATGCCATGAGAAGAGATGTTGGAATTAACTACACCTTTTGAGAATTGTTGAGAGATGAGGAAGCTTGACAGTATATCATACCATGCACGTGGTGCTTGTTTTAGACCGTAAATAGCCTTTTTGAGCTTGTACACATGCGATGGGTTGTTCTGATCAACAAATCCTTCTGGTTGAGAAACGTAGACCTCTTCTTTGAGCTTGCCATTCAAGAAAGCCGTTTTGACGTCCATTTGGTAGATTATCAAATTCTTATGAGCGGCATATGCTACAAAGATACAAATGGCCTCAATTCTAGCAACCAGTGTAAATGATTCTTCGAAATCGATACCCTCTTCTTGTCTGAATCTTTGAGCAACTAGTCAAGCCTTATTCTTTAGTACCCCACCAGATTCATCTATTTTGACCTTATAAATCTATTTGAGTTTGATTAAGAACATGTTATCTGGACATGACACCAATTCCTAAACTTAAAGTCTTTCAAATTCATGGATTTCTTCTTGCATTGCATCGATCCATGATGGTTCGGTCATTGCTTGTTTGAAGTTTTTAGGTTCGACAGAAGTTAGGAAGGCATCAAAGTAACACCAAAGGGCTACAGTTTCGAGTTGCTTTCTTGTAGATACAGAACGAGAAGGGTTGCCAATCACATTTGCTATTGGATGATCCTTAGTCCATCTACCAATGTGTTTAAGTAGAGTGTAGAGTTGATTAATATTCGATGACGATCCTTAAGAAGTTAAGTCTTCATAAGGAGATTCATTAAGTGGGTCATCATGAAAGATTGGTGTTTTTGGTGATTCTTCAAAACCTTGTGAAATGATTGGAGAATGTTCTTGTTCTTGTGATGAGGGAATACTTATTGATGGAGCATCCTGGCCAATGGAAGTTGACACAGGAGAATCAGCTAATACTTCAGCTATAGGAGCAGCAGCTTCTTGAACTGAAGGAACATCAATTGTTGGAGGATTGAAGTATTCGTCGAACATTGGTTGAAATAACCAAATCTAATCATTGTATTAGGTGGAAGACAGATCGGAGATGATCTAAGCATGTCATCAAGAGAAATTGTATACAAATTTGTGTCTCGGGATCCGGAAAGTATATTAACACCTTCTAAATTACGAATA
>BQNB010101323.1:0-24498 GCA_026074375.1 Tanacetum coccineum | reverse complement strand
GTGGGTACTGTTTGATGGTTGATCTGGGTGAAACACTAGATATGAGTAAGGAGTCTGAGTTTTTGCCATAAATGCCAAAGGATCATGGGTTCTTGTAAGTATTTTTGCTCTGAGCTTATTTACATCATGATGATTCTGTTTTAAGTAATCATACAACTGATTGTAGTCCACTTCCTGAAGTTTCTTCGTTTGATGAACACGAGTGACATAACGTTTCCATTTTGGCTGAAGATTGTTCAAAAACTTAAGATTGCATGCAATGTTCTTTGGAGTCAGTTGATTTCTGTCTAGATCATTCATTAACTTCACGAAAAGATAATAGTATAATTCAATCGATTTCCCTTCTAAAGAAGTAAACCTTTCCCAACTCATTGAGAAACTCTGCTTCCTTCTCCTGAATCCTAATATATGTACCTTTCATCATTTGCTAAACACGTAACCAAATCTCCTTTGCACTGTTACAACTATCCACTACAGTATAAATGTCTTCATGAAGACCCATAAGAATAGTTTGAATAGTTTGATCATCAGCATCAACTTACTTTGCTTCTTCTGTAGTGAGTTCATCATCAGTCTGTAAGTGAGAAGATGGTAGTACAGGAGGTGTATGATCTAGGTCATCGGGTTCTTTAATCATTCGGTATTGGTATGGACCCCAAGAATGTATTTCACTAGCAATTTCCCGTAGGATTAGCTCTTTGCATAATGAAGAAGATGACTTGACCATGGAATGTAGTTGTCTTTTTTGAGCATAGGAGGACGGTTTTCTAAACCAACATCATAGATATCTTGTTGTGTCGACATTTCAAAGTGTGTGAACAAGATCTTAATAGATAAAGAAGTGTTGTGGTTTTGTGATTGTTGAAATTTAAAGGCATTGTTAACAATTGTTTAATTTGTTGCTTACAAGGACTAACGGTGAAAGATGGTTCTCGACAAAGTAACTGAAGTGAAAAGTTAATATCCGTTAAGTATATTGACAAACAAGGACTAACAGAGCAAACCTATTTCTCGTTAAAGGTTAAACGTGACTGGGTAACGATCGTTAATTAGCGACTAACAGAGGATTAACAGTTCACATAAGTTTGCATGCATGGGTATATATTCTCAAAACCACTTAGGGCTTGTTTTCTTGTCAACAACATAACCCTTATAAACCCGACTAGGTTTAACTCGGTTAATACCGAGTGCAACTCAACTATGAAGCTCGAAACTCTTTGTAAGCTCGAAACTTGTTGTTGAACACGAAAGAAGTTTAACCGCAAGCTAAACAATCGTATACCGCCTTGTCTTGAAACCCTAAATCGCTTGAACATAAATTGCAGTTTTTGATAAAACCGTAAACCGCTTCATACAACTTAATATAA
This sequence comes from Tanacetum coccineum, assembly GCA_026074375.1. Lineage (NCBI taxonomy): Eukaryota > Viridiplantae > Streptophyta > Magnoliopsida > Asterales > Asteraceae > Tanacetum > Tanacetum coccineum. The sequence continues at coordinate 23,131 of BQNB010101323.1, read as the reverse complement.
ACTGCACAAGTTGCTAAACACAAGGCTAAACCGCATAAGCTCAATCCTGCTTAAATCGCTTGAGGTGTAAACCGCAAAAGCTAAAGCGCATACACCTTAAATCGCAAAAGCTAAATTGTATGAACTTTAAATCACACAAGTGAAACCACTTGAGTTGTATTTCACATGAACAAGTTAAACTGCAAGATAGCTAAAATCGCAAAAGCTAAAATGCAACAAGCTTAAATTGCTTCCCTGACTAAACCGCAAGTTCTCATTTCACGCAAGATGAACCACAAAAATTGTTAAATTGCTCGATTGCAAGTCCTGGTAAACCGCTAATGAGGTGTCATTTTATACTCTTTTTAGGGGTCATTTAACCCCCTAAATCATGCTATTATGCCCAATATATGTACTTAAATGTTTATTTCTATGTTTTTAGCATTTGGATGGCTTTTGGAGGAAATACACGTGACTTGGGCTCAATTGGAGAAGAAACGGAGAAGACTACGACTCTACACCAAATCTTTTGAAGAATCTGCGTACAGTGTCTAGAGACGTGAATGACATCAAATACGGTAACTACCCCCATTTTACATATATCAGCGAAAGATAATCTAGGTAATACTTCAAGCTACAATAGTCATAATCTAGAAAATACGAACAAAAAGAGTCGTTTTTGAAATTAAGTTATCATTCATTATTTCATCAAGTTTTTAACAAACGAAAGGTCCAAAACTAAAACACAAAGTTTGGAATGATAAACAGTTTTTTTGCCATCTTCAAGTCCCTCGCCACTTCGTACCATAAGTTTGCTAATTACCAGAGATAAAAACATGCTAAAAAAAGTCAACTACAAAGGTTGAGTGTATATTTCATAGGTTTAAGTAAATAATTTGTAATGCAAATTCGATAGGATATACTTTTTTTTTTTTGTTTATCAAACACCCGTTTAAAAACAAGTATTATTGCCCATTATCGTCATGAAACCGAAGCCTTGGGATAATATTGTGATACGTAATACCCCAACGAGTACCTTTGCCAAAACACCCCAGTTATATTCTATCTAATGGTGTGCGATTGTTACCGGTATAAACTGGGGTACACCAACAGGAGGACCAATCCCAAATAGATTCTAATTCATAACATTCCGGCGCATACACCGTAAGTAATTAACGGTTCAAGATCATTGTGGACTTAAAGACAACATAGTTACTTAGGCAATAATAAAATTTGGGACAGCATACATAAATAATTTCATTCTTGGTTTAATTATCATGTATCCCACGCATCCCCCTCGGGGTTTTATGAAATATTTAAAAGATTGAAATGCGAGGTCTATGAAACCTCCTTAACATATAGGAAAATCTGATGATAGCAAAAGAATAAGAAATTAAAGTAATGGCTTCGTCAAACGCAAAACCAGGGTTAATATGTCCAGTCTTATTTAAATTAATAAGTTTTCATTATAATGAATATCATCTTTGATTGAATGTATTATTGAGTATAGTATCACACCGTTTCGGACATCATAAATCAGAAGGTCATTCAGTAAACGTTTGAGGGAGGCTAGGCGCACTTTAAATCGTAAACCCACCAATACTCATGTCCAGAACGTAATACGAAGATAAAACCCCTTAAAATTAAGCTCCCTAGTATTGGATGCAATATCGATTCGACAGTATAGTTTTATAACATAATCGGTTTTAAGTGTTTTACTTAATAACTGGAAATGATAAGCACGTCAAGTGTTAATTAAAGTTATGTCTTATAAGGTTTTGAACACATTTTTATACTTTTTCAAAATGTTACATTTAAGACCCTTAAGAATGAAAAATGACAAAATATACCCTTGGAGTTTTCACTTTTACAAGTTTGGTCCTTTTAGTTTAAAAGATGTACAAAGTAAACTGTATTTAGGAAAGTTACATAATATACCCCTATAGTTTATAACTTTGATAAAATGGACATTTTTAGTCCCTTTATTATAAAGTTTTCCGAAAAGTTATGATATATACCCCTTGCATGGATAATATTTACAAAACAAGTCCGAATGGCCATGCAATCTTATTTTAACATTCTAAAATATATTTGGCAGGTTTTAAGCTTATTAGAATAACTAAAATAAAAGAGGTTTTTAACGTAACAAAAGTTTAAAATAACGATTCGTTAAGCTAAAAATCAAAACGGGTCAAATTAGGGTTTTAAAACGAAAACGCGTGGTTTTTAATTCAAATTCTTTCAATAATCAATAAAGTTGTTATATTAACATTAGTATAGATAGATCTTTAAAATAATAATTTTAGCCATTATAACATTTAGATTTAAGAAAAACAAGAAATTAGGGTTTATGGGTTTGGTTTTGGATCAAAATGGTTTACGCCTCTAGATTTTGAGATAAAAGTTTTAAAGAGTTCAAGCATGATCATATGAACAATATATGAATGTAAGAGAAGGTATGAATCATAAGAAACCTGGGTTTGAGCTTTGAGAATCAAAAATGGAGGAAAATGGGTCGTGTGGGTCAAAATGCACTCGTACGCCTAGTTTTTCTTCTTTGGGGCTTCAAGGCTTCAATATTTCTCTTGATTATTGTTCTTGGGCCCTTTCTTATGAACTTCTTGAGCAAGATTTTGCTGTCTATTGTGGGTGTATAGAAGAAGAGTGTTGGTGTGCTTTTAAATGAAGGGTGCAGAATCCCCTTTTTAGTTATTTTGAACTTAGATGCCAAGAGTGAAGGGTTAGGTTTCTTATCCCTAATGTAGCTGTATTGGAGAGTCTATAATGGTGAATGGATGGTCCAAAGGTGGAAGCTAGGTGATGTGGAGGGTGTAATAATAGATGATAGTGGTGGGGCCGCGAGCTAGCATAAGCTCCAAGGGAAGGATGTAAACTTCTACCCACCAAGAAGGCGTTAGACATGCATGTAAGTTGCTATGGAAGCAAGTATTGAGGTGAGTCACCATTGGTGCGTGGAATGCAAGAGTAGCGTATTTCAAAATGGGTTAAATAGCAAAACTGAAGGTCGCGTGTTCCATAGGGCTTGCGTTAAGGGTTTATCTTGCCTTCAAATTTCTAGTACACTTGTTAATAATGATGATTAATGATCACAATACTTTGTATTAAGAGTTTTTACAACAAGATTTGATTGGTGTTTTCGGGTTTTAAAATAGTGATAAATGAGTAAACTTGTCGTTAATGTGACATTAGTGGTTCGTTTTAGGGTTTGCGTGAGTGTTTAAGATTACTTGGATATTAAAGTTATAACTGAAGTGAAATGGAAGATGAAAATGTTATGTGATTTGTAAATGGTTGTAGAATTATGAATTAGCAACTTATGTGAGTAATGGTTTGGGATTTTTACAATCAATGAATAAAAAAACCAAGAAACGGGTTCATGGTTATAGTATTAGCTCGGGTTTGGGTTTCAAGGTTTTCATTTTCATGAAATCTTATGAAATGATAATGATTATAGAATAATAAATGAAGTGCTGACTTTGCTGTGTAACTTGTACATTATTAGTTTGTAAAATTTCTTAAGGAAAACGGAGGTAAAACGCTTATTCTGAGATAGGTTCATGCATTAATGGCTTATACATTGTACTTTAAAGACTCGTACCTTATTTTTGGAGGGGAAAATATAGACAAATATTAAGGTTATTTACTTGACATATGCATATTAGCTTGTGCATTCATTAGATATTAACTTGACATGGAAGTAAGAGATTTAGAGGTAAATGATAAACAGTTTTTAAAGCATGTCTTGATATAACTAGCAAATGTACATTATATGAGAGTAAAGTTATCTATTGTAAAAATGAAATATAATATATTGACTTTACATTTTATTATGTTTGCTTGACATATATTAGATAGGATAGTCCATAGTCTAGGAGGTTGCGTGAAGCTCGTAAACTTTAGTTATGCAAGTTGCGTATGCATAGTTAATATATTGTGTAAGGTAAGTAATGATAATAAAGCAACAAAATTTCCCTGAAAAAGGTGGTTCAATATAAGATGAGATAGATATAACATTGGTGCTATAAAATAAAGATGGATATTTTACAATTGAAGAAAAATGCGGATTGGTTATAGTCTCTCCCATCCTGTACAGAAATCACGTTCCCCGAGATTTCATTGATTTTGAAGTTATTGTTTGAACAGATGAGGATATTTGGCACGAATTCATCTTCAGCCGTATAGTGGGGTCCCATGTTAAATTCTTTGTCCTCTTTAAGATTTTCCATTGCACTTTGACTAATAGGTAATATGACTTTCTTTTAGTTGCTTGATTTCTCAATCCATAATTTACAAATGGTACTTCTATAAAGTTTGAGTTTGTCCGTTGAATTGTAAGTCTTTTCAATGGAATGATGAGAGATTCATCGAATAAAGCAATTTTCTTGATATTATAAACGTGGAAAGTATTGTGAAATTACGAGCTCTTCATGAAGTCTCTAGTTGTAATGCCACAAGCCCAATCCGTTTAAGGATTTTGAATGGTCTAATGTATCGGGGATTAAGCTTTCCTCGTTTTCCAAATCGAAAGATACCTTTACGATGTGATACTTTTAACATAACACGATCACCAATTTGAAATTCTAAAGGCTTTCGCCTTACATTGGCGTAACTTCTTTGCCGATCTCTTGCAGCTTGAAATCGTTTGGACGCATTTGCAAAACATCTTTTCCCAGCAGTTTCATGAATTATAATGTTCTGTGTGGAGTTTGAAAATATACAACATACTTTGGCCGCAGCAAAAACATGGTGATACTGCACTTTCGACCATAAAGTGCTTTGAATGGTGTTGCCTTGATACTGGCATGATAACTGTTATTGTAAGAAAATTCTATCAATGATAAGTGTTTAATGTAATAAAATGTAATTTAAATATAGTAATTATTATATATATTATAAAATATATATATATTACTTATAAAATGATAATAGATTAATTATAAATGAAATTAACTATAAATGATTTTTTATTATAATATATATTATTTAGTTTAATATAAAGTAAATTTATTATTATATTATATATTTAATTTTTGACCTGATATTTTATATAATAAATAATATATATAATCAAATATAATATAATAATAATTTATAAAACGAGAAATAATATAGAGGCCATCCTTTTCCCCGAAATCTATGGACAGGCTCGAAGCGTGTCTTCTGAGTGTTGGATTGGGTGCTATCACTGTTAACCACATCAGTTTCATGGATGAAATGTTTTTACTCATATCTAATTGATTACCCAAAAAGCATTTAGCAATGATTACAGAATCAGGATGTGAAATGACTGTCACTATCGAGTAGATTATGTCGATTAGTCAACGCCATTCGATAAATGAATTACATTGCTTATTAAACATAGTAAGAGATTCCATAACTATCCAGTCGCGTCGCTAAGGTTCATGAAATGTGCTATTTGTAATGTAGCGATCGACAATGACCAAATGGGGTCATGTCCAAATGAGGTTTTGGGTAGCTTATGTGAACGAAATCCATTGTTAACCTTTCGCCCTTCCACATAGGAATTTTCTGGTTGTACCAGTAAGCCTGAATGGCATTTTAACATTCTGCTTTAACTCTATAACATGCAAACATATGACAACATAGTCTTTCTCGATGATTGCCATTCATGTTAGGTCCACCAATTAGAGATTTTCTTTAGATCGTGGTACATTTAACAAACCCGGTTGAATAGAATATTTTATTTATGAGTACTCATGCATGATCAAGTCCCACTTAAACCGCAAAAAGTTGTAACCAACTTTGATTTTTGATACAACGAGTTCCACAAGACGCATTTCAAATGAATGTTCCAATCCTCGTTAGGTTTTCGGTTATGATATTTTCTTCATTTGAGGGCTTTAACTTTGAGTTTCGAGAATTTAGGATGGTAATCTTGTATGAACGGTTATGATCAATGCTCTAACTCAGAGTGGTTTGATTTATTTCTTTCGGCTTAAGGCATCTACCACAACATTTGCCTTTCCAGGATGATAACAAATTTTCACAATCATAATTTACAGAGTAATTCTAACCAATCGTGCTTGCCGTCATATTCAATTCCTTTTAGAACGAAGAATGTGTTAAAGGCTTTGTGTGACAGTGAAACTGTAACAATCTTGTTACCGGTATAGATAGTGTCTCCAGAATTAAGATCAAATTACTACTGCGATAACAAATTCAAGATCATGAGTGGTATAGATATTTCTTTTCGAGAGGTTTTGAGTTGTTCGAGATGCATATGCCAATGACTTTTTTCTCATCTGCATTAATACCTGCCAACCTTGAAGAGAAGCATCACTGATAAACGAACAAAATCATCGTTCCTTCTGGTAATGCTAAGTATTGGTGCTCACAATTTTTTAGTTTAATGGAGTTTGAAGCTGATTCCTTGTATCTTTCGCCCCAGATATAAAACTTGTTTTCTGTGAGTTATATAGTCAAATGCTTTGCAATTTATGAAAAAAAAAAAAAAAAAAAAAAAAAAAAAAAAAAAAAAAAAAAAAAAACTACGATAAAACTCTTCAGGTAAATAGCCAGCGAGCCCTTAAGCAAAATGACGCACGTCTGGGGTGAAGAGGGGAGATGTCCAGTTCTTAACAGCTACAATCTGGCGATGATCAACATGAAGAAGTCCTTTCTATACAATGAGATGTCCAAGAAATTTCACTATACGATCCAGAAATCACATTAGAGAAGTGGTTGGTGTGGGGGTGCTAGGCATACAATTTCTCTTATATCAAGTAAAATGTATTGTGGTGTGGTGTTGTATTGGTGGCCAAGATTATTCTCAAATAGTTTTGCGTGTCTTTTTTTATTTGTTACAAGAGTAGATAAGATATCATCGATAAAATACTAGAATGAATTTATCAAACTATGGTTTACACACACTGGTTCATTAGATCATGAACATAGCAGGTGCGATTGTTAAACCAAAATGGCAGGACTAGAAAATTCATATGTCGAATCTTTTTTTCTGAAAGCAGTCTTAGGAATATCTTTTGTCATCTTAACTCACAGATTGATGAATAGCCTGATCTTAAGTCGATTTTTGAGTACAAACACTTGAACCTTGAAGTATGGAGCGAAAAAGAGTCATCGATCCTAGGTAAAGGGTAACGATTCTTTATGTAAGTTTATCAATACTCGGTAATCGATGCACATTCTAAAAGATCCGTCTTTCTTTTTAACAAATAAGACAGGAGCTCCCCAAGGTGATGTACTTGGTCGAATAAAACCTCGGTCTGCTAGTTCTTGAAACAGTTATAGATGACTCCTGCTTTTCTGAAATAGCCTATTAGAGAGGTGTTTCGAGCTCCAGGCTTTTCTCCGGAATAAGTCGTTTTGGAACTCTACCTTGGCGAACTGTAAGGAACACAGGTAAGATCATCAAGAAAAACATCTAAAAATTCTTTGACTACAGGAATATCTTTCTAGCCATTTCTCGTCTGAATTCTTTTCCATTACTTGGAATGATGAAAACTTGACAACCTCGGGATAATACCTTTTCGGATTTTATATATATATAGATTTAGGTTACGATTTTTTACTTTGATCACCTCTGAATGATTAGAGTTTCTCCACCTTGATAGGTATGTGAACGAAACTATCCCTCGTCACATGAGAATTTTTGCATGATACTTGGACAAACTAGTCCTAACCTGTTGACAACTGTCGAACTACACGAGTAATTAAATGGCATGAACATCGGATTTTTGAAAGTGATATTTAACAAAGTTAAATGTGCAGCCTGTGATACACGGTTTAATGGTGCTTACTAAAATTTTCCGTCAGCATTTCGAATAGTCATAAAAGGTATCTATTGTAATAGACTGTAATATTTTGCATAGAGGCAAGAGATAATGGATGATAAAGCTTCTAACAAGCATCAGCTCATATAGTCAAACAATACTTTTGGCTAAAATGTTGATTTAGAAGAAACCTTACCCGTAACCACTTTTGGGTCTTGAATGAGCAATGTTTTAATCTCTACCATGTAGGACACTTCCCAGTCATTGATGTTTGTTGTCTTTTGGCACTGATTTGTATAAAGCCATTTTTCCCTCATAGGGCATAAACATAAATTGGTCAGCTAGTTAGTGTGATTACTACCATGGCGTGCTTGCTTGTTTTGCAATTTTTTGGGGTGGGGGTTGTTGGTGGTTTGACTGGTCCAATGGGCCTACCTTGTTGCAAATATACATTTACCAGTACAAAGGTCGGTGTGTGATGAAGATAGCATCCTTGCATAATGGAAGTGTCTCCCGGCATACTATATTGTTTCCAGATGGAGTAACAACATAAGCTCTAACAGCTTCATATGCCTCGGGTTGTTGTTTTATTGGTGGATTGTTGAGACAATTGGTGGTGTGGGTGGTTACGTAGTTGTAGTTGCTGCGGAAGTTGTTGTTGTTGTTGAAGAGTTCTTCTATCATCAATCTTTCGTGTTTGTTGTCACTTGATACGTGCACTGGAGTATGCATGGTTACTTGATTCATTAACCTTGGGCTAAGTATAATGGCTTCTCCCTCCAAATTTTGAGGTTTAGAGGTCAGTAAACAATTCTTCAATGCTTAGAGTAAGTCCCCCCGATGAAAGCTTCCAAGATTTTTCTTCTCGAGTTTGGCAAATGTTCCAGGGCATAGGATACACTTTAAAATCTTGGAATCTTCCTAACATTGAGGTTTTAAGATCATTTCCCTTATAGTCAGATTTCATTTTTCTACATTTCAGTCCGGGACAATACTTGTTTGTCAGAAGCTAATTTTAAACTCAGTCCAGGTGATTCTATTGGCTTACTCAACTCCCATATGCTGGGCCATATGCATTCCACCAGGGACAAGGCATATCGTCAGATAAGTTACCGTTAGCAAATGTTACTTTATTTTCTGTCCATCACATCTGAATACGAGAGAATACTGATTCGTTCGTTCAAAAGATAACCCCTCGCACCTTCCACTGCTCCTTTCTTACCATAAACATTCGAACGTGTTGACAGTCTTAATAACACAATAAAGTAATCCCATTAAAACAAAAGGAGTATCTAGTATGACCAATGTATCCCTACCATTGTGATTGTAGAGCATTTTCTTTCCATAGTTATGTATCTTTGAGCTTCTAGAGCCGCATATTGACACTGTCAGCAACTAGATTTCTAAATAGCATTTTGATGCAATGGTTGGTGTCTTCAGAATTTGACGTCCAAATGGTGATGGTCAATCTATCAACAAAAGATAACAACGTAATAAGAAAACAAGTTTTACAATATTATGCTTAAGATACAATGCTTAAAATGAAATATTTAAGATAGAATTTGTTGAACTTTAAGCATATTAAGCAATAACAATATTGAAACCAAAAATACTAACAAAGTCAGGTATTTGTTAAGCATTATTTCTAGAGGTTTCGAGGTAATGATTTAAGGTGAATAGATTATGTCATATGATAGAAGGATGACTGATGCATGATATGAAATGAATAGATTGGTGAAACAACAAAGTATATAAACGGGATTGCCTTTGAGTATTAAGAACAAGTACCATAGTACTAACACTAGTTCATGATTTGACAAGTGTTTTTTATTTATAAGCACACATCCCAGTGGCTAGGTTAAATGTCTAATACTGGAATCTAAGCTAGTAGTTGGATTATTATTCCATCCGGGTTTACTTGAGTTCTTGATGGAGTTCTTGGAGATTTTCTATATCCGCATGTTGACGAATATGCCTGTCGTTTGATAATGTTCTCCTATTACATATCCTGAAGCGGGTTAGATAAATTCATAATGGTTACGTTCCCATTTTTTTTCCTCTGATTTTGGTAATTTAGTGCACGAGCTTGATTGGGAGTTCAGCTTCCAAAATATCGAAATCTTGTTGGATGATTACTCTCCTTTCTGAGACCTTCGACTTTATCTTCTATTAAGCACACATACGATCGAGAGATAGTTCATCCTAGAATATTCATAATTTCTTCGATTTGTTCTCATGACGCTCTGAATACTTGTCTTTTCGAGAAGCTTTCACCGATCTTAAACATCTTTGAAGGTAGGGAAGAGGTAAGAAGAAGAGATCCGCCTTTCGATTCTTGGGGACAAAATTCCTTGAGTAATATGTTATTAACAATGGCGGAGATATGATAGTGGAGGCGGGAAGGTGAATTTTTTAGTATAAAAGGCTTGCTAACTTTTCATATTATGGGATCACCATGAAATAACGAAAAGAGTTGTGAAGTTATATGTGACGATTCCCATGAATTGAAGAGCTATAGTAATATTTTCCGGTAAAGCGGGATACATCCGAAGAAGCCAAAAGGAAGATCTTTTGGTAAGGTTTGAGGAAAATGCCCTCCCTCCACATTGGAATGTAGATGGTCAGGAGAAGACATAGTTTCTGTTTAACAAACCCGAACGGTAAATAACATAAATTTATTTATTTAGTAATAAAATAGTTAATGTATCTTTGACAATACCATTTTTCGGGAAGATATAGCGGCACGGTATGACTTTCTTGTATAGTAAAAAAGAAACGTAGTTATAGATAAGGTTTCAACCGATGTTCACGAATAACGTGGGCTCCGTGATACCCCAAATCATAAACCCCCATATTTACATATAGCAGTGGAAAGCTAAATCTGGGGTATTACTTCAAGGTACAATATCAAAAAATCATAGAGAACAAATTAAAAAAGAGCTTTTTTTTGGTGAAATTAAGTTATCAACATTATTTCATCAAGTTTTTTTACAAACTGAAAGGTCCCAAAATCTAAACGAACAAAGTTGAATGATAACAGTTTTGCCATCTCAAGTCCTCGCCCACATCATAGCCTAAGTTTCTTAATTCCTGAGATAAAACATGCTAGAAAAGTCAACACAAAGTTGAGTGATATTCATAGTTTAAGTTAAATAATTTGTAAATGCAAATGTCGAAATTGGTTTACAAGTTTTTATTCACAACGCCCGTTTATATAGCAAGTATTATGTTCCTTAGCTTATGAATCGCGAAGCCTTGGGATATAATTATTAACGTTATAGCCCCAACGGGTGCCGTTTTTGCCAAAAACACCCGCTGTTATAATTCTAATGGTGTGCAATTGTGTTACTGTTATTGAGAACAGGGTAGCAACCACGGGGGATGCCAATCCTAAATAGAACTATTTACAACATTCACGCTCACACCCGTATAGTAATTAACGGTTTCATGATATTTGGGGACTTAAAGGCAAAGATAGTTACGTTAGGCAAAAAAACATCAGAGACAACAAACAGATAATAATTTGCAATGCATGGTTTATAAGCATTTATCGCCCCTCGGCGGGTATTATGAAATATTTAAAAGATTGAAATGCGAGGCTCTGACTCACCTTTAAACTAAATAGGGAAATCTGAGTTATACGAAAGTATATTAAATAAAGTAACGTCATTCTATACACGTAGACCCTGGGTAATTGTCAAGTTTTAGTTATGATTGAACATGTTTTTTTAACATTATAGATGAATATCATAAATGACTGAATTATTATGGTATAATTGTATCACCGTTTTAGGTCTATCATAATTCAAGGTCATTTATCAGTAAGTTTTGAGGAGCTAGGGCACATTAAAATGTAAACACCAACAACTCTAGTTTTTAAAAGGTATACAAAGTAAATCTTGTATTTTGGGAAGTGAACTATAATAAGACCCCTATAGTTATAACTTTTGGATAAATACATTTTTTAGTCCTTTAGTTATACGTTTTTAGAAAGTTACGAAATTATACCCCTTGCAATGGAAAAATCATTACAAAAACAATCTAAGATTCCATGCAAGCTATTTATAACATTCCAAAATATATTTACAGGTATAGATTATTAGAATAAGCTAAAAATGAAGTTTTAAGCAAAACCACAGTTTTAATAATTTTCATTATTCAAAAATCAAAACGGTTCTAATTAGAGGTTTTAAAAACGAAAACGGCGTAGTTTTTAAATCAAATTCTTTCAAAATCAATACAGTTGCTATATTAGGCATTAGTTAATAATATTATAACAATATTTAGCCAATTAACATATAGCATTAAGGAAAACAATACGAAATTAGGGTTTACGGGTTCGGTTTTGGATCAAAATGGTAAAACGCCTAGAATTTGAGATAAAAAGTTTTAACAAGAGTTCAAGCATGATCATATGAACAATATATGAATGTAAGAGAAGGTAATATCATAAGAAACCTGGGTTTGAAGTCTTTGATAATAAAAAATGGAGTAAAAATGGGTCGTTGGTGGGTCAAAAATGCACTTAGACGCCTATTTTATATCTTCTTTGGGGCTTCAAGGCATCAATTAAATCTCTTGATAAATTGTTATTGTGACTCTAAAGGAACTTCATGAGCCGTAGATTTGCTGCTATTGTGGGTTATAGAAGAAGATGTGTTGGTGTGCTTTGAAATGAAGGGTGCAAAGCCCCTTTTATAGTTATTTTGGAACTTGGAGGCCAAGGTGAAGGGTGAGGTGGCTTATTGTTCTCGTAATGTATCTGTGTTGGAGAGATCTATAATGGTGATATTGATGTGTACAGTGTGGATCTAGGTGATGTGATATGGTTTGGATGATTGGTTGTGGCCGCGGCTAGCTTAAGCATCCAAAGTAGTGGATGTGTGACTACATCTAACCTCCAAACCCCCCCCCTCGCCCCCCCCCCCCAATGCAAAAGGAAGTTAGACATGCTTTGTAAGATGCTATGGAAGTAAATAGGTTGAGTCACCAATGTGCTTGGTTAGCAAGAGTAGCTTTCAAAATGGGTTAAATTGCAAAAATGGAGGTCGTGGGTTCCATAGGGATTGGTTAGGGTTTTCTTGCTTCAAATTCAATACACTTGGTTAATAATGCTGGATCTAATGATCACATAGACTGATTATTAATAGTTTACCAACATAATTTGAGAATTGTGATGTCTGGTTTGAAAATGAGTGAAAAAGAGTAAACAATGTCCGTGAATGAAATTAGTTGTATCGTTTAGAATGAGTGGGATTTACTAGGTTTTAATTTCTTGTATATTATTTGTTAAATGATGAAATGAAGATGGAATGGTGGAGATATGTAATGTTGTAAGTTTCATTGTATTTACAACTTATTTGAGAAATGTGTTTTGGGGTTTAACAAGTGAATAAAAAAAAACGCAAGAAACGGGGTCTTGGTGTCTGTTATTTTAAAGCTCGGGTTAGGGTTTTCTAGGTTACAGTTTCATGAAAGCTAGTGAAATGAGAATGAAATATAGAATGTAAATGAAGTGAATTACTTTCTGTAACTATTACTTTATTAGTTTGTCAAGTGTTCTTAGTGAAAACGGAGGTAAAACGTCTAAACTAACTATCGTGGCATTAATGACTTTAACACTGTGCTTAAAAGACTTGGATAACCTTATTTGTTTGGGAGGGAAAGTATATTCAAATAAGATGTATATTACTTGGACATATTCTTTAGTAGCGTTTGTTCATTCACTTAGATATTAACTTGACCTGGAATTTGGGTTTTATAGGTATAGTGATAACAGTTTTATATCCTGCTTGATATAACATTGCAAAAGGTACATTATATGAGTAATGTACTATTGTAAAATTGTATTTTAAGAATATTGACTAGACAGTTAAGATTGTTTTCTTGACATATAAGTAGAGATAATATTTCCATAGGTAGGTTGCGTGAGCTCGTTAACTTTAGTTATGCAAGTCGCGTTGCATATTGAGATATTGGTAAGGTAATTAATGTAATAAAACAAAAAATTTCCCTGAAAAAGGTGGTTCATATTATATTAATATAGAAAGTACATTGCATCCTAATCTTAATAGATTGATATTACATTGATTGAAAATTGGGATTGTATTAAATACCTCCTTTTATAGCATAATTTATCCCATGTAAATAACCTATTTTGTTATTTTAACAAGGTTTTTCACATACAAGCCCCAATTCTACTTGATCAATAGTAGAACGGTTACCTACCTGTAATAGGGTCAAAGACCTTGAGGCTAAAACCAACTCTACTAGATGTCTACATCTTTAACACTTTGTGTACACACACGTTTTTCACACATCCATGTCTTAAGGTTTTCATAATAACAAGACTTAGGGTTTTGAAACACCCTTTATGTCAACAACCTGCTGCTTCTTTATGACTTCATCGAATTAGGGTTTTGAAACACCCTAATTTACATTCATTTACGCCATTACCTATTGCTTCTTCTTTTCCTTGTCTCCAAAAATCGATCATAGCAACCTTGTTCCTTCATACTTCATTCACAACGAATGTTAAAGGTTCTTTTCATAGAATAAGCTCCCAAAAGAACTCCTTGAATTTATGTAACCAAAACCAAAAATATGCAACCTTCTGTTGTCACGATCCAATCAAATCACAAACACAAAAAATCAAAGGTGGGGTGTGAGGTGGTGTTCAACAAATTCTTTCCTTTACATAATCTAGGGTTTTTGTAATAAAGCCCTTATATTTACCAAAATCGTCTTGTACCAAAGGATCCAGAAACACGACACAAAAAAACCTTGTGATCCTAGATATCATGAGCCACCAGGCTCTGATACCAATTATGGAGTTTGATCTAGGCTTTGTCTAGTGTATTAAATAAATAACTAAAGAACTATAAACGAACGAATTTGGCAACAGCGGAATGAACATAAAACAATGTAATTTCATAAGTGTTTTTCACAATACTACGCCCCAATTTTTACTTGATCATAGTAAGAACTTTTACCTACCTGTAAACAGGGTCAAAGACCTGAGGCTAAAACAAACTTTAACTTAGACAGGACTACAACTTTAACACTTTGTATACAACTACATGATTTTCACACATAGGGATCCTAAAAACTATGGTCTATGGTATCTCTTTATATAGATAAGTCCCATAAGACCTTATAAGGAAAACTACTTGTATTAGATAACAAATCTCCTAATATTTATCTTCAAATCTTTTGACCGAACTCTTCCTAAAAAGAATCTTCATGTACTCTCATACATCTTGTATAATTCCAAATGTTGATTTGACTTTAATACCATTTGTTTTTTCCTTTTGGGTTTTTTTGTTTCATTGTTTAGTATCATTGTTTTGTATCATCAAATCAATATAATTCCCAACAATCTTTCCCTATTTTATGATTACAAAACTAACATCTTGATCTTTCATGAATGAAACAATCTTCCTTTTAAATCAAAATCTCCATGCCACTAACATTTATAAGGAAGGGCAAATCATATTTTTATGTAATACTCTTCCCCTTTTTGTAATAATCCAATAGGGAAATGTGAAGATATGTCAACTTAAAAATTTTCTTTACAATTGTAAACCATATATCACACTACCAATATAGCCTTCCAATGACTCAAATTACCTACTATTACGCACAATAAGAAAAATGAATTTAAGCAGTAGAAACTTAAACTAGCAGTAGTAATAATGACTAGTAGTAGTAATGAAAAGCTTCCCCTCAAGTGGTGCATGAACATATCCTGATGGTTAAATACTTTGTCAATCAAGCTTCCCCGAAACCAATATGGTATAAACCATTCGTCTTGAATCTTCAAATTCTGTAGGCTTTTTGTAATGATCACTGATGGAGAAAACTTAGTATAACAAACTTAATATAGAAGTAGAATAACCCAACCTTGTGTCTTATGTCTTATACTATCCATGTGACTCCAAACTCATACCTGCTATGTATAAGTAAACAGCAATCTCTTGACAAAATCCTCATTTTTAATGAGACATTTAAGTGATAGCAAATGTGCGCATTGAGCACCATAAGAGAAATCACACAGTGCTTAAGATTTTTAGCAACCTTGTCAAATACACCGTAAAAGTACGAACAAGTATCTTCAAACAGTTGCTAGCCTTTAGAAAGGTAAAGAACCACGCCTCCATGAAAACTCCACTACAACTATTTCAAATAATGATAAACAAACCTATCTTCTAAACAAATTTATCCAAAGAATACAAGCCTTTTAAACGATAAGAAGCATTTAAACCAAATCTCCATGTGTGGTTATTAAGTTTACTATCTGAGATTTCCCACACAGCAAAGGCTTGTTCCAATATCGGATGAAACGTATAGAAACTGTTTTTACTTTCTAAAGTTTTTTAACTTAATATGTTTAACTTAATATTTTGTACTTGATAATCTTAAAAAACATATTAACATACCACTTGACATAACCACCTTATACCAAAATAACACCCTCATAGATTTGACAGCAGATATGTAACACTTTCTCATCATTCAAACAACACTAATCCAAAAGTACTAGAACACCATTAAAAGAATCATGATGAGTATGTAACCATAGATCCAAAACCAAGGTTTTGCAGATCGAATCACCAAGTTCAAAATCTCTTTAGTGGACGAACAAAACATCAATAAAGCAACTATAATCTTCATCTAGAAAACCTAAAACATGTTTTCCGGATCCCAAGCATTGTAACTGGCTAATACTAGCAGACGTTCATAATTTTCGCATTCCTTGGTCAGCACTAAATCCATAACGAGCAGCATAACTATACAAATGGGCAGTGTTTAAGTGTTATTTACAGCACAAACTACTTCCTTTAGCAGCAATAACGAAATACACTTGGTTTGAAAATCAAGCAGTATAAATAAACAGTGAGAGCATACATTTAATAATCGATGGCAGTACAACCATATGTTGAACAAGTAACCTCAGACTAAAAATCATTGTCTACAAGTAGGGTTACTTTGAATACAAAGATACTTCATTGACTTCTTCTAAACCACCAATAAAGTTACTTTAAAACTAGTACCCCTTTGGACGACATTCACGAATCATAAAACTGAATCATAAAACTCCTTCATATGATCTTATGCTAGCCCTTGATGTTCAAAATAATTAAAGCACGAACCCTTACAGCTAGGGTTTAGTTCCATATGTACGAACATCAATTAGGATTTATCAAGACAACTCGTAAATTATCAAGACAATTCGTCAATTAGGGTATATCTTACAATCTTCTTGCTGATGTGCTTCCTCTAAATGATTCACACATCCATGTCTTAGGGTTTTCATAATAAGACGAATTAGGGTTTTGAAACATCCTTTATGTCAACAACCTACTGCTTCTTTATGACTTCATCGATTAGGGTTTTGAAACACACTAATTTACATTCATTCACGCCATTACCTGCTGCTTCTTCTTTTCCTTGTCTTCAAAAATCGATCATAGCAACCTTGTTCCTTCATACTTCATTCACAACGACTGTTAAAGGTTCTTTTCATAGAATATGCTCCAAAAAACTCTTGAATTTATGCAACCAAGAACCATAAACATCAACCTTCTTGTTGTCATAAACCAATCAACAACAATTCTTCCTTTACAGAATTAGGGTTTTGTGAGAAACCCTTATATTCACCAAAATCGTCTTGTACCAAAGGATCCAGAAACACGACATAAAAAAAACCTTGTAATCCTAGATATCCCAGGCCCTGATACCAATTGTGGAGTTTGATCTAGGCTTGTCTAGGATTATAAATAACAAAGAACATAAACACGAATTTGCACAGCGGAATAAACATAAGAACAATGTTATTTTAACAAGGTTTTTCACATACAAGCCCCAATTCTACTTGATCAATAGTAGAACGGTTACCTACCTGTAACAGGGTCAAAGACCTTGAGGCTAAAACCAACTTAACTAGTCGTCTACATCTTTAACACTTTGTGTACATACACGTTTTTCACACACAGGGATACTAAAAACTATGTCCATGGATCTCTTTATATAATAGAGTCCATAAGACCTTACAAGGAAAACTAATTGTATTAGGAAACAAATCTTCCTAATATTTATCTTTATATCTTTGACCAAATATTCTAAAACCTTCATGTACTCCTACATCTTGTAAAATTCCATAATGTCGACTTTGATCCTTTTGTTTTCCTTTTGTTTCTTTCTTGTTTCATTGTTTTGTATCATTGTTTTGTATCATTGTTTTGTATAATCAAATCAATTTAACTCCCAACATTATTGCAAGAATTGTTACTTAATCGTTTGTATTTGAGAATTGCAGTAATTATGGAGTACTTGGTGAAGATTAGCAAAAATGCATGCATTCTGGAGCTTAAACGAAGACATTTGAAGATTATTGTTCTAACATCCTATACTCCGTATCCATCAAGGAAGATACGGCGTATCCGTTCCTGCACTTCATAAGAAACTACGAAGATACAAAGTCCAATACGCCGTATCCAGGAGACATCCATACACCGTATTCAATATAGAGTAATAAAGTATTCTAGAAGATATCGAACGTGGTCCATACTCTAAGAAACCCCCGATACGCCGTATCCATCTCTCTCGATATGTCGTATTGACCAAATTCCAGACATTATAAATAGAAAACATAAAAACGGGTTTTCAGTGTGCTTGATCATATTTTCTATACCTTAACCACAAAAGTAGATTTTCAAAAGACAAGAAGAGCAGAAGAGGTCCAGCAAAGCTATTAATTCCATAGGAAACACCTTGTAATCTCCTATCCTCTAGTAATCCTTGTAATCTCCTATACTCTAGTAATCGTTTGATTTTTGGTATCATTCGTTTAACTCGGTTAGTTTACCTTGGTTGAATTATTACTCTTGTATTGATTATGAAGTTTGAGGGCTAATGCCCTTGGGTATTAGCCATTATTATAAAGATTTAAATGTTTGGTTTATTTATCTCAAATGCTTAATTTATCGTTGATTGCTTGTTTATGTTTATCAATTTATACTTGTTTATGTGCTTTTATATGTGACCTATCATTCAACTGGATCTAGTGATACCGACCAAGTTAGCTAGATACCAGGATGGCTCTCCATATAGTGATTTATAAATCTAGACCAATATGATCATAAATAATGACCTATCTTTGCCTTTAGATTAGTGAGCTTAGTTGGACCGATAGGTGACCCTTGGGATCAATGAGTACATTCTTAATCAATTGGTAAAGACTTGGTCAGTAGACTACTAGTATATAAATTGCCATTAAGCAGTAAGTGGGTAAAGTCTCTATGAGCTAGGGTTTAACAAGATCACCATTGATTTAACCCCTAAGATAGATTATAATCAGCAAATAGGATGCTTTATGCGGACGCGTTTAATTATGACAGAATTCTACATGTCTAGGTCTTAGGAAGAAGAACCGCCTAAGTCTTAAGAATGATATGCCGCCTCGAGATAAACATTCATTGCACTAAATAAACAAACCAACATTTTAATTGGATTGTTAATACAGTTTTCTTATAATTGGCTAGACCGCTCTTCTATATTTTGTTTGTCTACTTGCGTGTGTTATTGTGTCTTAAGTTGATCTATGTTAGCACAAACCTATGCCAGCCTCTCAGGCTGAAAACCCTCCTTTATCCATTAGAATTAGGATTAACATAGGTTTAGCATAGGTTTAACATAGAATATAAATAACGTAGTTTAAATTAACCTAGTTTAGTTAACCAAAATATTGATAAAATAAAAGATTAGTTCTCGCTCTTATTGATCGACACCCTACTTACCACGAAACTCCATCTGATTGGGTACACTGCCCGTTAAAGTGTTGTTTTAGGTAAAGTCGGCAAAATATAAATTTAAAACTTGAAAACATAAATAACACCTACACGACGACACATCAAGTTTTTGGCGCCGTTGCTGGGGAGTAAAATTTTAATCTTGACTTTTATTTAATATTTTAGTTTTTAACATTAGATTAACTTAACCCTTAGAATTAGTGTAATTTAGATTAGTGTAAAATTCTGTAAAATTTTGTATATTTGTTTTTAATTATTTGCTAATTTTATTTGTGTGATTGTTTTGTTTGTTTTAAATTGTTTTCTATACACTGTTTTGGTCGATGACCTGATACGGCGTATCCACTTTAATTGAATACGGGGTATCTAACTTTCTTTACCAATACAGAGTATCCATTTAATAGATTGATACGGAGTATTAAGATCAATTGAATACGGCGTATCGACCGTCTGATACAGTAACAAAAGCTGATTTTTCATATTCGATTGCCGTGCTTGATTTTCTATCTTTTGTTCGAGCAAATCCTGCTGATATTTTTACCTTTGTTATGTGTTACACTAATCACAGAATATTGATTGAAGAAGAGACGACTTAAGTTATGACGGAACTAATTTTAAATGAACCCATGGAAAATGCTCAAACTAAATCAAGTCTAGCTAAACCAAACATCGACGATGATATGAATATTGAACTCAACAAGGAGTTTTTGATGGAGTTACGAAGTAACACATCAACGTTTGATGAAGACGTGGTCGACCACATTGCCAAAGTTCTTGCAATGCTCGATTTAATTCCTAATGTGGACTCCCATCGACTACGCATGAAGGTTTTCCCTCGCTCACTGGCTGATGATGCAAGACAATGGTGGATAGATGAAATGGATGGCAAAATTACCACTTGGAAAGAACTTGTTGAGAAATTTTTCTATAAATTCTATACCCTATCCCGTGATGGCGAACATGAAATGTTAGAGGAATGTGATAACTAGGGGCTTGATCCACTTGAATTCATATCCTGAGTTAATTCAATATTCAAAAAACATAAGAGAGTGGATGGAATGACTAAAAAAGCATTATTACATTCTTGGATAAATGAAAATTGGAATAAAGAACCGATTAATGACATAGTATCAAGCGATGAAGAATGGGAGGAATCTGATTTTGGAAACCCTCCTAACACTACTAAAGACTAATTTTTCAAGCCTAACTATGCTCAAGAAAAGGATGACATTGAAAAAGAGGATGAACGAAGCCAAAAGAAGCGTAAGGGCAACAATAATATTCTAAACAAAGCGCCCGAATCTAACAATCAGAATAATGAGCAACCTAGTAAAAGAGTGTGCAAATCCGAGAAGTTTGAAGCAATAAAGTATTCATTAGGACCTAACAAAGAATACATTGCTATTAGATCATGTAAATACAATGCTTGGAAAAGAAACGAAGTGTGTCTCACATCTACCAAGATATTTTTCAGAAAAAGGACAAGGGGTGGACCGTAACACGCACCATGGAGTAGAAGAAAGCTGAAGAAAAAGTCTAACTTAAAGACTAGCTGAAAGAAAAGTGCTTCCTAGGAGACAACCCGGACAATTTTTATTTATTTTTATTGAGTTTGTCTTCCCAGACATAAATACGGCGTATTCGCCCCATACCATATGGCGTATTGAATGTCTGGACGTTATCAGTCCTTTATTTTTCTGCATTTAAAACTTTATCGTCAAATCTGTCTATACGGCGTATTCATGCACATGATACGACGTATTTGGCAGACTGACTCGTATTGATACTTTTTATAGGACTTTCTATATGGCGTATCTAATTTTTTGGATACGGCGTATTAACTTCCTGTACAGTTTATTTTTATTTTATTAACCGTAGGATACCCGAGATAGGATTTTGCATGTTTTTCCTATATTTTGCACAGGACCTCTCTAGAAAAGAAATCGACAAAGTTGGTGAAGCATCGATCATCTGTAATCCTATGTGTGTGGTAGTTATGCTAGCATTTAGACACATTTACAACACACATTCTTGCTCATAAACTCAACTTGGAGAATCTACCGAGCAAAACATCAGGGGAGTTTCTCGTTCTAATTCTTTTAATTTCCCGTTTTTAATGTTTTATCTATACAACGAGGACGTTGTATAATTTAAGTAGGGGGATGGGAATTAGAACGTTACTTATGCTATTGTTCATATTAAAATACTTAAATTATGCTCAAATTTAAAAAAAATTCAAGCATGCTTTTGTGAAATTACTAGTTACATAACCTGCATACATAACCCTTATTAGATATTGTGAGGATTCAGCCTTATCCGTTTCCAAATGTTTACCTAAATCCCACAAAAATATGCATGTGCCGGTGATGTTGTAGACTTTAGAACTGGCTTGGTATATCTATTCGAGACCACAATAATAAGTACTATGGATTTAGATGGAGTAACTTGTTTAAATTGGTAAATTTCTAGGATTACACCCAAAAAGCCTTTATATGTTATGCTATTAACTAACTACATTGGTTAGTTAATCCTCGTATAAACCCTTTGTTTACTCGCATTTTAAGAGTAATATACCCCTAGAAAAACATGTAGAGCCAATCCTTTAGGATAACACCAACTATTTGTTTCGTTACACCTTTACACCTTAGCCTACCCTGTTAGATTAAGTCCATTTATCAGTTGCTAGTTGCTGAAAGTGTAAAGTATGTATTTCTGATATCTTGTGTCATTTTCTATCTCTGGTATGGTTGGGAAATTTGCACATTGCAATGGGAATGAAAAAAGTAGTCAAAACTCATGTATTTTTACTACCATCACAATTATTGGTACGTCCGAAGAATGAAGAATCATGGAAGAAATTATTCGAAGTTATTATGATCGTGAAGATGGTGAAATTACACCGAGATTTGTAGTATGGTTAGTATGAAAAAAAATCAAAAAATTAGAAAATTACAACAAAAAAAGGAGGAAAGGTTGAAGATAGTCGGGTCGTTAAAGCTTAAACCGATTAAATTATTTGAAGCATCGATTATTCATTGATAGATGGTTATAAATCAACGATGTAAAGTCTTGTATAAAGTGGTAGATATCACCACTTGTCTTTGTAAAACTATCTAATGTATGGGATGATTGGGAGTTGACCGTTATGGGAACACCAACTTAGGTTGTTGTTTTTGATCTATGATCAAAATGTTTTTGTATATAGTTGTGTCTTTATCATGGTAACGGTCGGGAAAAAGTATCTAGCAACTTCTACCTTATATGTTTGGATTTAATCTATTCGTTTCATAAATTTTTATTTAACAACAATTTATTTCCCTTTCCTAATGATTAACCTTAGGTTATACTCAAATGAGGATGTGATCGAGTCATGCATGTCTATTTCGTCGTTACAGCCATGTATGTGTGATTCAGCTGCCTTGTTGATTTATTACTTTTGGTGAAAGTTAGAAGATCCATACCCTGTATCATTCCTCATCCTAACCCTTGGTAAAACTCGAATGAGGATGTGATCGAATTACGCATGTCTATTCCGTCGTTACGGCCATGTATGTGTGATTCAGCTCCCTT
>BQNB010101322.1:0-24498 GCA_026074375.1 Tanacetum coccineum | reverse complement strand
GTATTTTAACCGATAATAATACATAATGTTAGCCTTATTTTTATATAAGTCGAACAAGAATGTCGTCGGTCGTCTTTGTATTAATTAGTCTTGTATTGTAATAGGCTAGTCGGGTTCAACGGGCTTGGACTTTAAGCTAATATTGTCCATGTTTCGGGCTAAAGCCCAACACAAACCAAGCCCGGCCCAAGTAAGCAAGTCCATACGCCTAGTATGTGGCTTGGACTATAAATAGACCACTCTTAGCATGTTAGGAGGGTGTTGGTTACCATTTCTCACATAATAATCATACCACTCTTGTTTCTCTCTACTTTCTCTCTCTAAACTTCTTTCTACTTTTCTTTCATTTCTTCTTTGCTTATTCGGCTCATATGAGCTTATTAATTGCTTATTCTAGTTGTGATATGGATTAAGTATTTGGGATAGCATGTGGTATCAAGAGTCAAAGGGGTTTATATTGGTTTTTGTTGTGGTTCGTGGTTCTCATAAGCAAACCATAGCTTATTAGAGCTTATTTCGAGCTTATATTGGTCAAACTTTCTTGTTTTCTATAGATTAAGTTACTTAGCTTATTAGTCTAGTTGTTTTTCTTGTAGAAATAAGAATCTTTCAAGTAGTTTTAAGCCTAAATCGTCCTTTTTGATCCAAAAAGAGTAAAAAAAATTGTGTTAAAAATCAAAAAGTTTAAATTTTTATGTTAAGACTTTCTTCGATCTTCCTAGTTTTACAAAAGAAATCATCAAAAGTGTGTCTTTTTAGTGTTTGAAAAAATGTACTTTTTGAAGCCAGCGATTTATACGTAGTTTGAATACGAGATCCAAAAGTTTAGCAAAAAGTACTTGTTCTTTTTTGTTTGCTTTAGGCGAATTAAACACTTCAGGCGAATTAAACATCAAGGCTTAGGAGATTTATACGCCTGTTGGAATACGGCGATTTATACACACTTCATATAAGGCGATTTATACATAAGTGTTGCCATTTTCGATACTTTACCTGAATTTCAATTTCAGTTCAAATATAACACCAAATTCTGTTAAGGCATTTTCGGTAAAACACAGTTTTCGACTTCAAGGACAATCAATTCTATTTTCTCACGGTTTCCTCTTGATTTAGTAAAATCTCACGAAATACTCACGTGTTTTCTCGGTTTCATTAAGACTTGTAAAATCCCGTGAAATAGATTTCCATACTTAAACCACAACACAATCAAATTCATAAACTTAAGATCTGATATCCATCCACAACACCAAAATGTCAAATACCAATACTAATTTGCAAACTCAAACATTAAATGCTCTTCACAATGCCATCATGGAAGCAGGTGGTAAAGACCGTCCACCAATGTTAGCACCGGTTAATTACGTTCAATGAAAATCCAGAATCAAGATATACATAGACACCAAACCTAATAGTGAACTTATCCACTATTGTCTTGCCAATCCACCTCACATATTCACATGGGTTGAACAAACAAGTTCAGTCTCAGAAGGTAGTTCAGACACTCGTACAGAAGGGTATATGGAAACCTACAAGAATGTTTCACAAGACATACGTGATCAACTGAATGCTGAAGCTGAAGCTATTTAGTTAATTCTCACAAGGATAGATAATGATATCTACTCCACAGTTGATGCTTGTCCAAATGCATGTGAGATGTGGAAAGCCATTGAAAGGTTAAAACAAGGTGAATATCAACTTGAGTTGTACAAATACAACTCATTAAGGTTTATGTCCAAGACTTCCAACATTGACCATAAGACTTCCCTAAATCCCTCAATAAGTCTTAGACTTTCCATGTGCATTCTTTGACTAGTCTTCATGTATATAAGACTTACACTTGCAAGTAAACGCACACACTCTCATTTCCTTAGTGAAAAATCAACATACTTCTCCCTTTTTGCTCTCAAAACCCACGGCCAAACTCAATTTCCATAAATAAACTATACAAAACTCATTTACAACATTTACACACATTCTTACTTCATTTCTAAGATGACCTAAGGTGTTTACAAGGATTGGTTAAGCCTTTACAAGGGTTAAGCAAGATTAGGGTTTTGGTTGAGATTATGGTTTTCAAGACTTGCAAGTTAGGGTTTGGTTGCTAAACCAGGGTTTAGATCTTGTTGTTCATCACCACACATCATATTAAGGTCATCTAAAACTCTTTATGTCTTTACATTTATGATTTTATGTATATATAAGTTCTATGTAGCAAATCACCATTTAGGAAATGTTTTAACTTGTAAAATAGACTTTTACTTGTGATCATGATTTTATACACTTTTACATATGTTATATGGTTGTTAGTATTATGTTATAATGGAAGCATAAAGATTGTACACTTGTGGTTTATGTATAAAAGTATATATATATATATATATATATATATATATATATATATATATATATATATATATATATATATATATAAACTAGTAAATCAAAAGTTCACATAATAAGTTTATGATTGAAAGTAATGAGAGGACTTGTTATCTTGGACAATATTGGACAAAGTATGGACTAGAGGACTTTAAATATGTGAGACATGTGATAATAAGCATGGTAATGGACTTGTAACAAGATGGTTAAGCTTGAAAGTGCAAAAACTAAGTTTAAACATGTTTTATGAAAAACATCAAAACTTTTTGTTTTAATTCTACACATAACCTATTTAATTTATATTTTTATAAAATAATATGTCTCATGATGATTCCAAAAGGTAAGAAACTCGAAAAACGGATTAATAACGAAGAAGATACGTAGTTTACAAGTTATACGTTAATTAAACGCGTTATAAAAGAAATTTTATAAAAACAAGTTACAAAATACTAATGATATATAAGGTTGGTTATTTTTCTCAGATCACACATATTTTTAGGATTCCAAAACAATAAGAATCGTAATTTTTCGATCAATAACGAAGGAGTTATGAATTACGCGAGTTTATATACTTAAATGTATAAAAATACTTTTATAAAAGTTACTATTCATATCAGACATGAACATTTTGAAAACACCATTAATATGATTGAACTTTTAATAATAAAGACGTGCTCGAAAGAATCGCTAAAAATGGAGCTATAACGAACAAAATACGACATTTACGGGTTTTACCATAACTAAAGCTGTAAAAATAAATTTATAAACTGTCATGAACAGTAAAAAGTACTGTTCACCCGTATGTCAAAAATATGAAAATGTAAAATTTTGATAACTCGTCTTAATACAAAAGCGTAGACATAAGAAACGTAAGAAACGGGCTTAAAATGAAGAAATTGTGTCGTTTTTACTATTGAGATATTTATAAACGTTTTTAACTTTATAAATATGATTTCACAAACACGATTAGATGGTGATGTAGCTATATAGAATTATTTATGGCGTTAGTTAATCAATGTGCTTAGTACTTATATGACCTACGTTTGATTAGGTTGCATTTCGTCATTTTCGTGACACATTTTCTGTTGTATTTGGATATCATTAACTCAAGGTGACTTCATAGCCCCACGTTTTACATTTTAATGATTTATAAGTTTTGGGGTGAGAAACATATGCATGTTTTACAATTGGACGCAAGTGGACATTTCACATTTACGATTACGTGTTTGCCTAAGTAGCGATAACCCATCTGAGCCCATTATCATGAACTGTCAATTACTGTTGTGAGCGCGAATGTTATAAATAGATCTATTTGGGATTGACATCCCCGTTCGGGTGAGTCATGCTCACTGTGCCGGTTTGCCGGACAACGAACGTATACCATGTCGGACATAGGATGTTGCGGGTTAGAACATCATCACGGGCAATGTTGGCAATTTATATTGCATTTCATACATGTCGAGCTTCAGTGTCATGAGCTTAGGAAAACGTAATTACATTTTATGATGTTTGCATCTGTTGCATTATCATGGGGAAATCTTGCGGTCCTACATTATACATTTTATAAACCTATGAATTCACTCAACAATATGTTGACGTTTTAAGCAATGTTTTTCAGGGGATCAATAAGGCACGAGGTGCAAGGGATACATTGGTGGTTTTGATTTGGATGTCATGCATTAAAGATTTTGTCGCATTACATTTTGTATATCTATTATGGGCTAGAAATCTTTGTATTTTGAACAAGTGAAGCTTCGGGCTTTTGTAACAAACAATTTGTTAAATCCAATGTATCAGTTTTAAACGGCTTTTAATGGTCGTTCTTATATATATATATATATATTGTGTTATTGATCTATGAAGTACCACCCCTAACCCATATTCCGCTGCGACCCAATTTGGGGGTGTTACACCAGGTGGTAGAGATGGCGTCATAAAAACATATTGACGCTATCAGAATGATCAAGCGACGACGTCAAAAAGTGTAGCGACAACGTCAAAGTTAGTCGACAAAAGAAACCCTTAGAAGATTCGACAGGCTGACGGCATCACAAAGCCTTAGCGACACCATCAGAGCCCTAATTCTATAAATACAAACCCTTTTATTCTCATAAATCTTATGGAAACTTGGGAGAAGTTTTAGTGTAATCACTTTGGATGATTTTTAGGTATTCTAACCCTCTTGTACTCACATACTCACATGTTTAATTGAAGTGAAGTCTCTTTAATGTCTATGTGTTGTTTGATTCTATGTTGTTCTTTGCTTTCTATTAACATACTAGGCAAAACTAATTAGTGTTTGCTTATGATTGCATGAAACCTAGTTAGCAATCTTTGATTTTATTGCTTCTTGTTAGTGGTGTGCGCGTTAGGCTTTAGAAAACTAGCTATAAGATATTACATTATCATAGACGTCTAGGGAAACGCGATTAGGTTAGATGAAACCTACAATTAGTTCTTCATAACTAGTTGATTTTAGGTAGATTCCTTCTTAAGTATTTATTGCGCGTGATTTACTATTAGGAGGGAGCGTGTTTGACATGTAACTCCCAACTAGTTTCTCACATAGAATGCGCGCTTGAACAACTCACTAAAGAATTAGGGGAATACTTACACATGACACTAACGAGGGTGTCCGGAAATAAGTTAGAGAGAGCAACTAGGGAGTTGTGCATGATTAAGTGAGCACATTTGTTTACCTATATGAGTTTCCCATCAATTTACATTTCTTGCATTTAGGATTAGTTGTAGTTTAGTTCAAAAACCCCTCTTCAAAACCTGAGATTTACTTGCTTTCTAAAAACATAAAAATACAAAAATACTCTTCCCTCAACCTTTAGACCTTAGTAACGTACAAATCGATCCTACCTTACTATTCCCCTAGAGAACGATCAATCCCCCGAGTCTTTCCTATACTACACTACAACGATTAGGTCTTCTGCCTATGAGGAGTGTAAAACTTCTTTTGTGGATTACAACCCGCCGCATTAAAATGTTGAATCAATTGGACCCAACACAAGACATGAAACAGTTTCAGATCACACACAGGTGGTTGAAACAGAACAAGAGTCGATTAATGATGCAGTTCAACATCAGTTAAAGAAATTAGTATCGGGTGAAGTTTCCCAGACATTAGAAGCATTATTTTCAACTCTCTTGGGCAAAGTTACCAAAACTATTAATCAGGTAGTGAACAATGAATTTAATAAGAGAAAAGATGGTACACTAATAAAGAACAGAGCCGAAAATGAAATCAAGGTTAATCAGAATCTGGACAACAACTTCGGGTACAAAAATTTTGGGGCATGTAAGCCTCCAGAATTCCAAGGTGAACAAGAACCGATAATCAGTTATAGGTGGTTGGTAGATATCAAAGAGGCATTCAGTGTAAGTAGATGTCCTACAGAATTACAAGTTAGGTTTGTTACACATTTACTAAGGGAGCGTGTGAAGGACTGGTGGGATTTGACAAAACGTACTATGGGAACAGAGTTGATAAACAGGATGGAGTGGCGAGAATTTAAAGATATGTTTCTTAAAGTTTTCGCACCAGAAGCGAAAGTAAAGAAGATTCAAAGAGAATTTCTGGTAATGTGCCAAACAACAGAGACAGTTAGTGAGTTTACTGGCTTGTTCATGGATCGAGCCTGATTTTTACCCGAATATGCTAATGAAGTCAAGAAATTGATGGAGCATTATAGGGAGTTGCTGAGAAAAGACATTCGAAAGTTTGTTGCTACATATAGTTATCGAAACTTTAATGAATTGATAAATGCATCACTTGATCGAGAACATGAGACCATGAGAGATGTACCTAGTCCTTAGAAAAGAAAGCATGATCAAAAGGATTTTTCTTCAAAGAAAGCAAGAATAGAGGGTGAACGAAAATATAGATTAGAAACAGGAAGTAGTCAGAAGTTTGATAACCTAGTGTGTAGGAATTGTAAGAAGAGGCACTTTGGTAAATGTCGTGTAGGCAGAAACGAGTGTTTTCGTTGTGGTCAAACTGGTCATTTTAGCAGGGATTGTGTTAAGCCAAGAAGGGTCTGTGAGGTATGTAACGGAATAGGTCATGACAGCAAAGATTGCCCGAGAACAAAACCCGCGATACAACCTGATAGACAATTCAAAAATGCAGATATGAAAGAAACAAACAATGCAAGAACACGAGGTCGTGTGCATATGACCTTAGCAGAAGCAGCTAGGACAAAAATGGGAGAAGGTCCAGGTATTAAATTATGTTTATAAGTTAAATTGTCTAGAATTCATATATATCAAAATTTTGTTTATATATATATATATATATAGACCAAATTATAGTTTAAGTGGGGGAGACTTAATTAGACATATAAAATTTCAACCAGTATAGTCACCCCGAGATAGTTTATGAGGACACAAACAGAATAAGTGGGAGAGAGTTGTAACACCCCAAAATTTACAGACTTGATTAGAAATATATTATATTGCTACGAGAATATTATAAAAATCTTTCCGTTAAGTTTTATTAGAAATAAGGACCTTTGGTGTAAAATAATAAACGAGAAGGACTAACGTTGCAAATGATTTAACGGTAGTTAAAACACAAAATTACCATTTTACCTATGATTATAAGACTTATATTCCAAGGATTTAACCTAAGAAACCTACGTGTATGTATGTTGTCCCATATGTAGCCTCATAAGAGGTTTTAGGAAGGAAAAATCACCATTAGTTCATTCATTAATCAAATTGGTACTAAGGCTTTGAGAAATCATGTGCTAAGCTTTAGTGGTAATCAAGAAAGGGGCTGATGGAGTTTTAAAGGAATCTTAGAATCAATCTAGTTTTGATAATCATATCATCCTCAAGGTAAGATCATGTTGAGAATTATGTTAAATTTTTTGTCAATGTCTCTTTAAGGGTTTTATGTTTAACTGAGAAGCATAGCTTAATTTATGATGAATTTTATTGTTATAATCCTTGTTATGATAGAATCAAGTCAAGAATCAAGTGGTATAACTATGGATAAAAGTGTAGTAGAATTCATGATAGAATTTGTTGAGTATGAATAATTATGTTAAATTAAGGGGTGTTTGGCTAGAGATTAATGTAGTGCCTAAACAAGTAATTTTGGATTAAGGCCTGGTGTAAAATGATCTAAAAATGCTTAATAAACTGAGGTATAAGTTTGGTAAAGAGTAGAATAGCTTATCATGGGTTTTGGGTCGTTTTAGGGTTGTTCAAATTTAGGACAGCAAGGTTTGCAGAGATTTGTGTCTAATGTGAAAAATCATAGCAAATTAACCATAGCTCCATCTGGAGCGTGCCTTACATTTTTGGAAAGGCAAAAAAGTCTACTTTCCAACAATATTAGTTCTAGATCTCGACTCCAGGTCTAAATGGGTCAAAACAGCAAAGTACCTCAAAGTCTTTTAGTCAAAAGGTATTTAATGATGAAATAGCACCTTATGTGATTATGTTAAGTTGTTTAGACCCAATACATGTTAGATAAATGAACTAGTAAGTTCTAATTGCATTAGTATGGTTATATTATGATTAGGTGCTCTCAAAAAGCTTACAAAAGCCTAATCAAGACCTAGAGGTGAGTAACGGATTTTAGCTTCATGTTACTTAATTTTTACATGATGTTAGAAAGGATGCATAGCTTCGGATATAGCCGAATATTTTCATGTTCATGAGCTCAGAAATAGCCGAGTATTAGTTATTATATCATGATTCGGAAATAGCCGAAAATAAGTAATGTATAGGATGATTACAAGAAGCATCAATATTCAAGTCATTAGTTGCATGTTTAGACTTAGCATGATGTTAGAACTTATGCAAGGTTTTGGATATAGCCAAAATAAACCATGTTTAAGGATGCTCACAAGGAGCATCGTTGTCAAGTTTAGGGTGCCCCAGAAATGCACCAAAAGTCATGTAACGTGCCCAAGAAGAATATGGTATAGAACTTCCATATAAGCGTCCTTTGTGGATGACTTGTGCTTTTTATAGTGGCATACTAAGTGGATGACCCATGCCATAGAGGAAGTCCCTAGCACACATTCATGACATCCTAAGTGGATGACCCGTGCTTTATTTAGCACTCACATCCTTTGTGGATGACATAAGTCAGATAAGCACGATAATAAGTTAGTGCCTCATGAAGAGTACTCATCGTCTAGGGAAATTTTCATGTATAGCAGGACGATTAAGTATCGTCTGGTCAGAATCACGTGCCCAAAATTATATATATGCAATATACAAGTAACAAGAAGACTACGAGTCGTACCATGTATAGAATCCTTTGTTTATAGGTTCATGTTGTAGAATTGAAAGTATTATCCAGATTATTTCGTCTACTCATTAAGTTGCAAGGACTTACCGTTCCCATTCTATGTTTTATGTAGGTAATTGCAATTAGATGTTGGGGGCTTGTTGATGGTATCTAGAAGTGGATTTTGGGAGAAGATGGTTACGCTCGGTTTAGGTGACGATCGACTCTTACTAGCACTTTGATATTACTTGTAATGCCCCGTATGTTTTCGGAAGTCTAAATCATTGTCAAAACTCGTTTATGTTCATTTTTAATGTTTAGTAGTTCACGAACAAAGTTTTGTAAATAATGGGTCTATTATGGAGTGTTTGGGTTAACCACGTAACTTTAGATTCACGCCTCCGTGTTTTGTATAAACCTTGGCCACGTATATGTTATGTACACGAGTATTTTCCAGGTTATATTCATGTTAAGTTAACAGTTGATCATTTGTGTAATTGCGGTATTGAACCAAAGCAAGTTTTGAGGAAAAAGGGTCAAAAACTAGGTACGGCCGCCGGCCTTGGACCCTAGCCACTAGCTGTGGGAAGCTTTTAGGCTCCCTATCCGCCAGTCAAGGTCCTAGGAAATGGCCATGGGAAGCTCTGAGGCTCCCCAGCCACTGGCCACTAGCCACTAGGGGTTTTTTTGTTTTGTCATTCTTGTTTATTTTGTATAAAATAAACTATGGCTCGTAGGGGTCGTGCCACATATTAACGGAAAGCTTTTTGAGTCTGCTATAACTTATAAAAAAATTTACAGAGTCTAAACCAGAACATAACTTTAAAAATGTTACCTGGGAAGTATCAAAGGTCAATATCAAGATTTTCCGTTCATATGAAAAATTATACTCGAGTCAAGAGCGTTTCACAAATGCATGGAAAACGTAGTACTTTCTCGGCTATGATGATTATGTATTCGTATTTTGACGTTGCAAAACCTAGAAGGAATGAAATGCAACCATGTTTTGTAACCAATACGATATTTGATTTGTCGCACAAAAATTTTAAGTTCGTATATGGTTAATATAATTATGAAAAATACTCTGGATAGTGCTCATAATTGCTAGTTAATTTTAGGCATTCTTTAAGCTGTTGCGTTTAATCTGGCTTCCATGATATATATGTTATTGAGTGTTCAACTTTTAAAAATACGTTTTAAGCTGATGTTAATGACGAAGATTCCATTTTCATGTGCCGAAGTCGCTTACAAACTCATTGGTAAAACAAATTTGATAGTAGGTTCTCATCTCATTGGTACTATAGACACTCTTTTATTGAGCTATAAGAAATGATTGAAAATCTATTCAAGAAAGTTTCTAAAACTGAGGATGAAGGCATAATAAAGTAAAACTTCCGATCTTTCTACTTTTGGAATTTATTAAAAATTTATAGTAAAATTTTTTGTTGTCGCGAATCTCATTCATGTTTAGATCTTTTATTAGAACTTCATTGACGGTTTGCTTACTACCATTGGATCAAAAAGCTCGCTACGATAGTGAGAATACTTTTTTGATCCATGTTTAGATCTTTTATTAGAAATCTATTTACGGTTTGCTTACTAACATTGGATCAAAAAGCTCGTTACGGTAGTGAGAAGACTTTGTTTACAAGTGATGAATTTGATTTTATACATATTGTGGGAGATGCCTGCTTGCGTGCCAATCATTCTTCCACGGTGATAGGAAGAACGTTTCTAATGTTGACGAGTTCTTGGTTTTTGTGGATCGCATTCAGATTTTGATCTTTATTAGAACTTCTTCCATCAAATAAAAGAGCTCGTGAGGATGGTGACAAGACTTTGTTTACAGTTGGTGCAGTTCCTTGGCGTTCAAGTTCTCAAATGAGATCGAGTTGTGCAGGTCACTTGGCCTTAAATACTCTAAGCAGCTTTTCTATATTTACTAAAACAAAGAAGATCCTTATATTCTCCCATGCTCTCCCCTTACCTGGATAATAGCAAAGATGCACATGCTTGAACTTGAAAATGCACATCCAAATGGTAGTTGGTAGCTTTTTTGCTTTATGTTATATTAAAATTTTGGAGTTTGAGAATAAAACCGGATGCAGATAAATGGACAAGCTTTACGAGGTAAAAATCTGAAAAATACTCAAAAAGCGTTGGAGTCGTCGATAAAATGTTAGGCTTCGTTGCGTATAACCTTAAGATTATATCGAATACCCTCAATGCGTCATAAAAATATTTAGTTTTGTGACCTTTTAAAGTTTGTGCAATCGTATGCATTATGTTTTTTTTCACCAACACATTTTTAGTTGCATCAACTCATTTGTATTGCAGTTTTATGTAAAAAAGTTACACTTCTATTTGTTTTTACCGAAACTTAATATAAACATATTTAGTTTCATCACTTTTTCCAATTCTTAGCTAATTTGACATGTTTTTCTTCTTCTCTTTTCAATATCTTTATATACTTTTTTAAAGTGTTCAATTTGTGAACAATATTCAACATAAATAAACGCAATTTAAAATGTTCCAGATAAACGCATTTTTAAACGCTATGCCTCAAAACACTATATGCTTTATGCTCTAGTTTTTTTGATCTGATGTGAGTTTATGTGTGCGTTTATGTGTAAGATTCGTCTGTTTTAATCTTTTTCAATAACAGGTTATATTTATAACCGATTTTATGGTTAACATAAAACATATGTGACAAAAAATTCTTGATCAAATTCACAAAAAAAACATGTGACTGGTAAACAGTTTGCTTGTGATGGAGAGAAGAGTTTGTTTACTATTAGTGATCCGCCATGATATTGTTTGATGTTTTACGTATAAAAATTTTTAGGCTTTTCGTGCATTATTTGTGTTCTGTAATGTGGAATCTTAGAGTGGGGTGGATACTTTTTTATTAAAAACTTAAAACTTCGGTATCAAATAACCAATCAAGTGTGATGTAATATGATAAGTGTCTCTAATAGATCTAGAACAATAAAGATAGTAGAGAGCATAAAGCTAAGCATGTCACCACAACACATTATATAACACAAACATAGTCACAATGCAAATACAAATGTAAAGCGATAAAAGCAAAAATAAATGTAAAACGATAAGTAAAAGAAAGCGCAAAACAGAAATGATGATTTATAGTTGTTCGGCTATGAAGCTCCTCTTCGCCCTACTTCACTCCTCGAGTACCCAACTCGAGAGTTACTTCACTAGATCAACAAGCTCCTTTTAGGCGGAGAAAACCATACAACGTCGCTTACACTTTATGCGGTACTAAGCTAAATACCAAGTCCTACTTCGAGGTAGAACCAACGTAATGTCGCTTATACTTTTTCTTATACAAAGCTAAATACCGAGTCCGTCTTCGAGTACAACCAAACCCGATATGTTTTATGGACCAACATAAAAAACCTTGTGTTTTATGGCCTAAACATCTAGTTTGTTATATAATGAATGATACACAAAGGTGTATAATGATGATCCAAGACATAAGTGTCAACTGAATGTAAAAGCCTAATCTAAACATCAAGATCACTAAGCATGCTGTTGTTGATGAATATGACAAGTCTCTTTGCTTGTTGTGATAGATCTTCATATATGTGGTAGTGGTGGATGAGGATGGCAAGATCTCTAAGCTTGCTTGAATGGATGATCATGTAGAAACATGCTTGCAACAAATGAAAGTTAGAAGCATTATGATCAAGGGTTAGTGTGGTTTTAATAGAGATGATTAATTGTGTTTTTACATTGTGAAAACTTGATTATAATGATTGTTATATAATCATTTTAGCAATATAGTATGTGCTTAGGTGTTTGTGTGTCTTATTCTAGAGAGAAATATTAGAGAGAGAAAGACTGTAGAGAGAAGGAGGAGAAGGATAGAAATTAGAGAGAGAAAGAGGGAGGAGAGAATGAGAAGATAGAATGGATTAGCTTACCTCATAAATGAGGTGATAGGGTATTTATACCCTTTACACATGTGAGCTACTAGCTCTTGGCTCTTAGCTTTTAGCTATTAGCCGGGTCTCGTGACTACATTTTAGTCACGAGCCGTTAACCTATCTATTACACATTCAATATTTATCCAATTATTACAAGACTTTTATCTCAATTAGATCGCCACTTTTTTCATTCCTAATAATCTCCCCCTAAGAGGCGATCATTAAGATCTCTCTTTTATTGCATTAATGATCAACACTTTCTATTCATAACAATGATACCTAAATGTGTGAAAATATGTCGGAGAATGGTTGTGAAAAGAGATAATTAAAATGTATGCAAATGGGTGGTATTTATAGAAAACCTAAATCTGGCCTTTTTTGAAAATCCACGGATCCAGCCATGGTGGATTCGTATGTGTATTTGGTAGATCTGTGTCGTGAGAAAATCTTTTCAAATCTTTTGCTTAGATCCTTAATGTACTTACCAAATCTGATTGTATATTGTTCTAAAAGGAAAATCAAATTAATCACTAGAATAGAAAGACTTGAAAGATATGAAATATGTTATAAGATTTGTTTCCAAAAATGGTTAATCCTATTTTGTTTTATTCACTAATGCAACTAGTTATTATTAAGTAAGGGATTACTTAAAAGCATTTGTTTAGTGGTGATGTAAGTAAACTTACATGGGTTTATGCAAATGATTATTTTAGTATGCATGACCAAAATGAGTTTTGCTAGTTTATAAAAAGGTGTTCATACTTTTTATGAAATGCAAAACGAGGTTTGAAAAAGAATGATTGACCATGTAAATACTTAGTGACTCTAAAAAGTATTTTAATAATTCTTAATGGTTTTTTAAATGGGTTGATCATAATGTAACACAACAAACATATTCGTACCTTTTGTTGAAGCATGAGTGGACTCGAGACATTGAGAGGTGTTGATGTAAGTATGTGTTGATGAGTTTTAGTCATAAGTAACTTGCACATTTTATGTTATGTACTACAAGTAACTTGTTTGTCATTATTAAAACCAAAGGGACTGTTTAGTTTAAATATCATAATATTTGCACAAACAATCTCTCCCTTTTTGAGGAGGACAATATGTAAACTGTAACAGATAGTAAAATTTAAAAGTTACTTGTTTACACTTCTTTCTCCCCTTTTTGTCAAAACAAAAATGTGTGTGCTTCAATGTGCTCAAGTGTCTTCACTGCAATACCCGTTTACACTCTTCTATCCCTATTGTCAAAAAGGGTGTGTCCTTGGAGTTAAACTTCATTTCTCCCTAGAAAGGCGAGCTTGCATCATCTCTAGTGAAGTTATACTTCTGTCTTCCTCGTCTAAACATCTCCAAGCTATCTACTTTGATACCATCGAGCTCCCCTTAGCTCATTGCACTCCTATGTTATTGACCTTGGTTGCTAACGTGTCCATGGATCAATATTCTTAAAAAGACTTAACCTACATCAATGGTTAGTTTTGTGCAACATAATATATATCATAAAGCAGTATGAGAAATATATGATGAATGCGTGCATGCTTCTTCTTGACGAATGCTCCCCCTTATTCGAGGCGTCAATGTATAATTGAGAACCTACAAATACGGTTAGTGCAAAACTAGATTCTCCGTTGGACGAGCATATACAACTAAATGAATATAAGACGTACTATATAAGTGTTTGACGAAAGCTTCTCCTTGTTTGGGGCACCAAGGAATCGAGTTATTGAGGCGTACTACAAAACAAAGTTAGTAGACAAGCGCACATATACATAATGACGATGATAGCTATGTATGTAACAAAAATAGATATATGAGAATGGTGTTTTATCCTAAGGTTTAAAATCATGTTTAGGATTAAGTAGCATAACTAATAGATAAAGTGCTAAAACTTAAAAATCAAGAAATTTTGAATTTTGGCGTCTAGTGAGGGACGGATCTACCAAAAGCACAAAAGGATCTACCAACCTTGGATCCGTCGATCCGTGAGACCCTTAATGGGAAGAACACAGTTTTGTAGCCAAAACTTAAAGCACTTAACATGTAAACACTCAAATCATGAACAATAGCAATTAAGGGTCCAAATAGGATAACATACCAAGTCATAAAGATGTTTAAGCATCATGTAAGCGTTAAAAATAATATTCTCACAAAAAGAAATTATAAAAGAGATAATGATAGAAAAAATTCATATAGCAAGATACTATCGGGGAACAAGGTATGAGTATACTAAACTATGGCACTTTTAAGGAATGATGGAAACTAGACACATGCAATCGTATTTTAAAAACAACAACCAAAATGATGAAATAAAAAGAACCAAGACACATGCTTGATGACTAAGACTCAATCGACACCAAATTTATCCAACCAATCACACCATCTTTAACAAATGAGTACGAAATTTGTTTATTGATTGACACACCATTGTTATGAGAATGACTTCTTCTAATATGTCATTCGGATAAGGCGTGCCATCGTATTTAGAATGACATGTTCCTTAAGATATCATTATCTACCAAAGATGGTGATTTGAATTCGGATAGACTTTTGTCAAGGGTTGTATTGAGAGATTCCTAAATCCTCGAGGTTTCTTTGTAAAACATTATGTGTGCTTTTTATGTGTGTGGTGTTCTAGGAAAAACATTGTTGTAAGCTTTAGGTCAAACTAAATGTTTACTATAAGGATGATTTGTTGAGAAGACATACTCTAAGTGTGTTCGTAGAAGAAAAGTTTTTATAACATATAATAGAAAATTGATGTCACTAATATTTTAACAAGTTATACAAAAATATATATTGGAAAAGAGTTACATTATGACAACAATAAATATAGTGAAAACTGAAAAATGATATGCACCTAGATGTAAATGAAAATGATTCCATATAATGGAAAGTCAGGAAGGATGAGCGAGAATGTAGAGGGAAGGTGTAGAGCTAAGGTTAACAAAGACGGTTTAAACTAATATATCGT
Source organism: Tanacetum coccineum (assembly GCA_026074375.1). Taxonomy (NCBI): domain Eukaryota; kingdom Viridiplantae; phylum Streptophyta; class Magnoliopsida; order Asterales; family Asteraceae; genus Tanacetum; species Tanacetum coccineum. The sequence continues at coordinate 8,939 of BQNB010101322.1, read as the reverse complement.
TTGCAGTGACAATGACAAGAGTGATTTGGTTGCATGTGATCCTAATGTAATAAGTGCATTGTTCTAATTGTGAATTTATAGCTTTGTGGGTGTTTTATTAGGTGCATTGTTGGTTGTCAATGTTGATGAAAAAAGGTGGATGTGTGAGACGAGGTGGCAGTTCTTTCATAATGAAAGAAAAATGAAAGACACAACAATATGGTGACTCGGTAACACTTGAAGATTAAATGTCTTCTTTGTGTTCTTCACTTGCTAGTAAGTGGAAATAAACTTAAAGAAACAATTGAAAAAAAAATGAAAGGGTCACTTGTAATGGTTATTAAACAAGTGTGGAATGTTCTTGAGGAGATAATTTCTTTGGTATGGGAGTCTGTGAGTGAGGACCAATATTTGGCGGTGAAGGTGATAAGGTTGGTGAAGTGTTCTTGATGAAGGTGAAGATGGTCTTCATATCAAGATTGTGTAGGTATATGCTTTGAGTATAATGTTTGTGAGGATGAAGGTTGTTGAACTAACTATTACTATCAAGAGTAGAGTATAGTTGTAAGGTTTGAGTGTATGGTTGACGACGTTCTTGTAAGGTTGACGTAAGGGTTGAAGGTTCTAGTGACGAGGCAAATATTCAAAAGAATGAAGTGTTCTTATCTTGAGGAGGTAGTAATCCTAATAGTAAAGTTAGGGTAAGAGATTAGAACCAATTACCGTTCACATAATCATAATCAAGATGTGTAGAATTATATGTTTTAATGAGAAAGCAAGCAAGATGTTGTGAGTTTAAAAAAAGATCGAGTCTTCTAGGACGTAGGATTATGCTTAAGTGTGACTATGTGGAATATACTATATTGAGGACGTTCTAAGAATGCACCTTTACATATCTTTATAATGTAATTAAGGTTACTTTCCACAATAGATTTTGTGAATCTTCCATTGTAGAAATTATGATGTACTAAAAGTTAGTTATATGTATGTTATCTTAGACATAATGTTCTCCTAAACATCACGTTGTCCTAAATGAAGTGGATTTTTGAAATGTATGATATGATAATTTCAATATGTACTCAAATAAATGAGTGATTTTCTTGAAGGTGTATACCTTGCATGATGGTAGTCGTTTTTGCGTCGTATTAACAATATAGTTAAACAACATTTATGAAATTCCTAATTGTGAGAAGTTTTGACCGAAAATTAATTTGGGGTTTTTAACAAAATTAAGTTTCATGAATGATTACATTTAATGATGCAATTCTTACATCTACAAGAATCATAATAGTTTTACATTATAGTATCCTAGTCTTAATCATGCAATATTCAAAAAAATAAATCGAAATCCCCAAATTTAGGTTTTGTGCAAAATTGGAACCCTGGATCAGAATTGAGAAGGAATTAAGATGAAATCACTTACAATTATTGTTGGTTATGTGATTGAGTGTGTTATTCTTTAAGATTTTGTCCTTGATGATGTTTTGAGAGGGTTTGAGAGGTTTTTGCTCTTGGCTTATTTTTAGGTAAGAGATATGTGGTCCCAATTATTCTAAACCAGGTTTATTACTTGCTTTAACAGACACACGGATCGACCTAAGACACATATATATTCAGGGATTCTGGATCCATCGATCCGTGGTGAGCTGAAAAACGGGCAAAACATTATTTCCTGTTATTTTGGCGATGGTGTTAAGTTTTTGGTAATAGGAGAAGCTTATATATATTATAAGGGTTCTTAGTTTGAATTTTCGGATTCGACGTCCATGTTTTGATTATTATGTTGGAGTACTCGTGAATTTTCTGATGAATTTCTAAGTTGTTGATCCTACTTGGAGTGTGTTATGTTTAGCTTGTATAATTTGACCATAGCTAATAACACAAACATTTGAACACTTGGACTTAATAAACCATCTTCAATACAAGTGTGAATTTCAATTCGATGATTATTCTTTTCGTCTTATGATCGATTTCGTAATTTCATGTAATAACCAAAATTGGTTTAAACATGTAGATTCAAAAAATATCTATGGTCATTTTATTGATATTTCCGCGATCTAGATAAATTCTAATCTCGACTTCATGTTCATACTTTGAACATTTGTAATTGGATAGAATAAAGAGATTAATTATTGTTTGAATAATAATCATCTTTATATTCAAAATCCACTTACGATCACTTATTGAAAGAAAGCAAAATAATGATTTATTGAATAGGTTCCATATTCTTAATCCTTATCTTAGATAATTGAATGGTTCTTGTTTTAAAGGTTTAGTTAAAATAGTGTTTTGCTTATTTGGTATAGTGAGAAAAGGTTATAACGAAAAGTATAGCACCCTCAAAATTCGGCACGCAACAAAATACAACATGGGGTGCTACTTCATAGTCACAAAGTACAAGTTACGAAAACAACCTCAAAAAAAGACGTTATAAAATAAATGTTACACATTCGATGTATTATAAAATCATAGTTTTAAACATGTCCCAAATAGTTTTAACAAAACACAATGTTTAAGAAATGATGTTTTATCGAATGTGATAAAATATAGAGTCTCCAAAGTACATATCAGTGCGGCTTCCCTCTTAGAAAATAAACTTGAAACACTTGAGATAAAACATGCTAAAAAGTCAAAAATAATATTGAGTGAATCCATAGAGTTTGTAAGAATAAAATTAGAACACAAGTATAGTTCATCGAGAGACATTGTAACACATACAATGTGTAAATCTTGTTTTATTGCATCGAGCTCATGACACTAAACCTTGACAACAATCTCATCCTGTGATAAAAAGTTTTTCCCCAACACTAGGTATTATTGCCTCATACCTACTTGTCTCAATACAAATCGTCCGTTGACAGGGTGCTCCAACAATTGATTCATACCCTCGGACGGGGTTGTCAAACTCAATAGATCTATTAATTGTACTAGCGTTTACCTCGCGGGTAATTAACGGTTCATGAAATTAGGGACTTTGGCAATAGCTACTCAGTGTCAATAAAACACGCATTCGGGTCAAGCATACCAATTAAAATCACTTGTGTTCGATTTTGCAAAACTAGCATGTATCTCCCTCGCGGAGTTTATAAAAAAAATTAAATAATTAAAAATGAGGCTATGAACTCACCTTGAGCAATAAGATCTGAAGTAATAATAATAAGCACGTCGAAAAACGAAACAACTCCTAAGAGGAACCTAGAGTAATTTACACGACTTAGAACGATAAAAATAATGTTCAATACGTAAAATAAACAAGTGTTCATAAGTCGTGTTTCCAAATTAAGCATGACATTGCACTAAAGTTTTTCAAAGTAGAGTTTACCCAAAATTTGATGTCTAACTTGATATTATATGTAGAAAACATGTAACCATATTCACTCTTAACCATCCTAGCTTATTAATGTTTTTACTACCATTTACAAGTCTAAAACAATACGTAAATTCCAAATTCTAAATTTTTATTCAACTTCCCAAACCTTTAATTCCTAATCCGTAAATGATAAAAATGTAAGGTTTTCACCTACGGAGAGATCTTTGAGTCTATTTTCCAGATATATGGCCCCACTTCCCAAAAAGTTTTAGAACCTAAGTGAAATTACTCATTTACCCTTGGTCACCAAAGCTGCCATTTTCCAGAATTTTACCGCTTCACTAAATTAAGTGTATCTCCTAAACCGTGTGTCCGTAGAGCCTCAAACAAGCGGAAAATTCTAAGTTAGCTCAAGATATAGGTCCTACAATTTTATAAAAACAGGTATTGTTATACAAAAATTTGGACTTATACAACTTTTAAAAGCTGTCTTAATTATTTAACTAGTTTCCCCACTTTGGCGATAACTCACTCATCCGACATGGTTATAGCTTCATCCAAACGGCCACATGTACCTAAGACATTTCCATACAACCCTATAAAATTTATTAGATCTTCACAAGCCAAAAATATTTCGTATTCATGTCATCTACCTGCTATCCCAAAACACTCCCAAAATTCATTTACAAATCCAATCCAATCATGGTTTCACTTAATCCAAAAAACTATACAATGCCACACTAATTATTTCCACACACTTACAAACATCAAAATACATATTTTTTCTAGAAAGCATCAAACATGTACAACTTTTTCAAGAATGAAAATTGAGAAACAAGATACTTGCAAAATCAATGAAATAGAACTAGTGAAAGAAAACTCCAATCACCCCTATTTGTTCTAGCTTATTTTCGAACCACAACCACCACCAAAATCCACAAAACCCTGGCTTCAATCTTCAAGATATTATTACCCACTTGATTATTCAAACCCTAACCAATACTTTAAGAAAATTCACCAAGAAAGTGCTTAAATCTTTGATTCACAACTTCAAACTAAATCAACAACCAAAGATCACAATATAAACCATAATAACCACCTACATTATCACCACAAATCCATACATTAACCCCTTTAAAACTTGAATTAATTCAGACCTTAAACTCTTAGAATATGTTATCTTCTTGATTGCTTAAAAAGGTTCACAATACAAGGACTTTAACTAGTTTTAAAAGCCTTTAACTAGTGATGATTTTAAACTAGAAAAATTGATATGAAAAAGGTGTGGTGGTGATGTTATGAATGACTAGAAGAGGAAAGAGAGAGAGGAGATGAGTTGGTGATGTTTACTATGGGTTGCTACTGGATTTTGTATGATTTTGTTCAACCTAGACATGCAAACAAGATAACTAAGTGTCCATGTCAGGATTAGATTTGTGCTAAGTGTTATAAGACACTTTCTAGAGTTGGACACCTCATAAGATGAGGTGGTGATTCCACTAACTTGCATTGTTATTGATATAATTTGGAATTTAGGGTATAAATTTAGAATAAGGGGGTAGTTTTAGGGCTAATGATTAAAGACGTAAAATATTGTAATAGTTTAGGCGGAACCATGAAGTGAAAATGTATATGATAAAAATAGAATTACATCATATGAGATACTTTGGTAAAATAATAAATTACGTATGACACGTAGACGGATATTTAATCTAAAGACGGGTTTGCGATGAATATATGTTTTACAACGAACGCGAGATAACTTATCCGGTTAACCAAAAAAGTAAAAAAAAAATATAAGTAGCAAAAGTAGTTAAGAATTTTTGGCAAAGTTATTGTTGGATTATTTGTTGTTGTTATGGAATCTGGTGTTTGTTGTTGAGGAGTTGTTGTAAGATGTGAAGAAGGATTGACAGGAGGAGGTGAAGGAGGAATGATTAAGGTGTTCATTAGGGAGGCAATCTCATTAACATCAGGACCGGTGTTATTAAGGTTTAGTAGCTTGCTTGTAAAATTAGATAAGACAGACGAACTTTGCATGGTACATTCAGTCTTATCATGGATAGTTGTAAGCGTTACGTGACCATCATCTTCTTCTTGTACCAACCTAGACTCGTGAGAAGCATTTTGTTGATCTTCTCCACCTTGTTCAGCATTAGCCATGTCTGTATCTCTGAGTCCCTGTGTAATGTTCAAATCTCCATACAACTCCTTTGCAACATCGTCTTCTTCTTCTTCATACATCTTTTCTTCATCATTAGATTCGTCCTTTTCTAGAGAATACACGTACTCCTCATCTTGTTCTTCTTCTTCATAGTCTTCCATAGTGAACAAAGGATTTTCTTCATAATCGTCCTCATTACCACCATCATTTCCACCATCATCATTGTCATCACTGTTATCATCATCTCCATTATCATCATCATCATCATCATCTTCGTCATTAACATCATCTCTTTTATCTTCACTATCACCCCAAGACTCAGCTTCACTATCAGTAGTATCATCTTTAGACACATCAAGAACCCTTGGTTTCTCACCAGTTCCTTCATTCGTGTCTTTGGGCTTGTCAGTTTGCTCATCAGGAACCTCTGATTTAAAATCAGCTCCCTCACTTGAGCCGCTAGCCTGAAGGTTGTGAGTTTGACTCTTACTTTTCTTAATAGCCTTCTTCATCTGAGCATCTTCAAGCTACATCTGAAAGTAACTCAATGCCTTTGCCTCTACCAATCTTAGCTGGTGCTTTATTCTTTGATACAGACTTATCAGGAGTATCTCTGATGATAACATCGGTTGTAGGGACAGTAGTGGCCTTTTTGGAAGATCTCTTAACTCGCTTACCCTTCTGAGTAGGTTCTTTAGGAGAAGCAGGGACAATCTTGAGTTTGGGAGAAGCAGGTTTCTTGAACTTCCTTGCCTTCTTAGGAGGAACTTTCCCAGTAGCATAGTCAAGATAAGTCTTGTACGATTTAGATAGCTTGATGTCGTCATTTATCATCCCATCTAAAATCACTGCTCCATATTTCTGACAATCTTCTGTTTTGGAGACAAATTTCAAAGTACCTAACAGAGTATCATCACGAACTGTGTGAAGGTTATTCCTGTTCCTCGTGGAGATGGTATTGTCTTTGGAGATGAAATGATCGATGATGACTTTGGTGAATCTTGGGTAGGGCATGTGCTCTTTTCTTGCTGAACTGATTTCTCTGTTGTCAGCTTGATACATAAAGTCTTCCTAGAGGAGAGCAACATAATCAACATTCTTCTGATTGTGCATAGCCCATAAGATTTGAGCACGTGATTCCCTGAGCCTATCAAGTCCTGTTGATTTCCCAGAGATGCACCTGTTAATGACAGCAACAAATGTCCTCCAAGGCTGGTGCATTTGATCAGTTCAAATGGTAGATAGCATGTCATACTTACCAGAGTAACCAAGTTCCTTGATAAATGAAAGTAAATCATCTTCTAAAGGAACTTCCACAAAATCTTGGTTAGGGAGACGGGGACAAATCTTCAAAATCTCACGGAATACTTCAGTGTCAACTCGGCACTTTTTCTTATCCAGCTTGAAGTCATAAGTATCTGTTTTTCCAATCTTCTTAATGGTGTTCTAGAACTGATGCATGTAGATTTCAGGGACTTCAAAAGTGATCTGGAAAGCAGGATAGCAAAGAGATAACTTGAGAGCATCCAATGTGACTTTATATGTTTCCTCTTTCTGTGTCTTGGTAAAAGCAATTCTAACATTGCATCATTCAATCTTTAGCCTCTTCTCAAGAGCGACCAAAGAATTGTCAAGAGCACCTTGTTGAGATGTAATGAGATTCATGTTTCTGCTAAGAAAATTCAACTACAATTCATATGCAAAGCAATTTATAGACATTAGACAGGAAGACATAGCTACACATTTTTAGGCATTCAATAGCAGGACACAAACCAAAAGGTCAACTTATGGTCAACAAGCTAACTTTAGGTCAACCATATTCAATTTGGTAACTTATATCTGACATAAGAAAGATTTTAACCTAAAATGAGTTATCAAGTTAAGACATTTAGGAAAGAAATCAAGTTTATACCACATGTATAAATCGCTGCCTTGAACAGGTATAAATCTAATGCGGTCTTCGTTAGACTTCTACACGAAGTTTTACAACTCCCTTGGCAGAGCACCTAATCGTTGTAGTAGTAGTATAGGCAAGACTCAGGGGTTGTTATCGTTCACTCGAGGAATAGGTTGGGAAGGCTTGATCACGGTCTAATAGAATTCTAAGGGTTGAGGGAAGATTCTTTTTATAGTTTTATATTTTATGAAAGCATGTAAAATCATATATTGGAGAGGTTGGTTGGTTTTAGCTATTAAACTAAATATAAATCTAAACTAGTGGTGATAACAATATGATAAAAGATTGTGTTTATTTAATCATGTATTATTCCCTAGATTGCTTCTCTTAGTGTTGTTGCTTTGTCACACATGTGATGATCTGTGTAATTATTTCCTAAGTCATGAACAAATTACACGAACCCGCCGTCTACTTAGTATTTCGTTAGAGCAACGCACAAGTAAGGTAGTATGAAGACTGTTACCCGATGGTATCCTTTCTACACAGTCATGTTTCCCTAGACATATCAACAGCGATACAGACAAAAGCTGGTTTTCTAAGACCTAACATGCACATCCATCACAAGAAGCAACACCACTAATATCTACATTCTAGGTTTCATACAATCATAAATAAACACAATAAGAGGTTTAGCCAAGCATGTTATAGATAAAGCAAGAACATATATGAATCAAACAACACATAGACATATTGAATGATTAAATAAACCTTACTTGATTAAAACATGAGTTGGAGGAAGTACAATAGGGGTTTAGGCCCTAAATTCGTCCCTAACAGTTGCTAAACGAACTAGGGTTCGTACCCTCTTTTTATTCTAAAGTTACACACTCAAAACCCTAAATTCGGGTTTGTATATATAGGAAAATCGCTGTGACGGCGTCGTATTTTAATCGTGACACCATCATGAAAGAGAATATTCTAGATAATGGGTTGGGTCATGTGCTCTAACGCCGTCATGGAATCTTGTGACGTCGTCTTGATCTTTGTTGTGACGGCGTCATGTTGTATCTGTGACGCCGTCTCTAGCCGCTAAGAACATTATCTTGAGAGATGTTGGCGTAGGTTCGTAGTCTTGTGCGTTTCTTCTCTAAATGAGCCCAAGTCACGTGTAATTCTTCCAAATGCCTTCCAAATGCAAAATACCTGAAAAGGAACGATTAAGTACCTATTTTAGGCATAAACGTACGATTTAGGGGGTTAAACGACCCTGAAAAAGTTTATAAAATGACACCTCATCAAATACCCCTACACTTAGGATTTGCTTATCCTCAAGCAAATGGGCTTTTCTACCTAGACAATAACACTATGAGGGGTTATTTTACCTACTCTTTCAAAGTATTTTACAGCACAACCTTCTAGACCTCGTAATTAACAACACGAAAAGTATACACTAGCACCTCACATAAGTGTTTGAGATTCTCTCTTTCACTCAGGTGTATAATAAATTATAACATAAGGGGGAAACAGAAAATCATCACTCATTACCTGTCATAGCATATAAATTACCATAGGCTTGGTAAAGGATCAAA
>BQNB010101321.1:13676-24498 GCA_026074375.1 Tanacetum coccineum | reverse complement strand
CGGAGAATCCGTCTAAGAAGCAATAATACTCATTCCCGGCTAGTCTTTCGAGCATTTGGTCCATAAAGGGTAGCGGGAAATGGTCCTTTCGAGTTGCATCGTTGAGTTTTCGGTAATCGATGCAAACTCGCCATCCCGTTACCAACCTAGTAGGTATCAGCTCATTTTCCTCATTGGTAACAACAGTCATGCCCCCCTTTTTAGGGACACAGTGGACTGGGCTAACCCAGGGACTGTCAGAGATCGGGTAGATTAATCCGGCATCCAGAAGTTTGATAACTTCTTGCTTGATAACCTCATGAATCTTAGGATTAACCCGTCTCTGATGTTGGACAGTGGGTTTAGCGTCTTCTTCCATCAAAATCTTATGGGTACAAAACTGTGGATCTATCCCCTTAATATCAGAAATCTTCCAGGCTATAGCATGCTTATGTGATCTAAGAACCTTAAGAAGAGCGGTCTTGTCCTCATCTTTTAAGCCTTTAGCGATTATGACGGGTAATTTATCGGTACCCTCCAAAAATGCGTACTCAAGATGAGGTGGTAAGTCTTTGAGCTCAAGCTCGGGGGGTTCATCACTAGAAGATTCTACAGTCTTAAGTTCCTCAAATTTTTGGTCACTTGGAGGGAGAGAAGAAATCGGATCATTGTTTAAATACTTCTCAAGGAGGAGAAGGTCTCCCTCCGGGTCACAGTTGGCATCATCAATTCCGGGTAAAAATGAATTATCAGCAAGATGACCCTCGATCTCTTCCAACATGAATTCACCTCCTCTAAAAGGAGTGAGAGAGGGAGGTGAGGTAGAAAGGATCGGTTCCAAAGTTGGGGTGGGATTGCCACTCTCGGAAATGTTCAAAAATCCAAGTACCTCTTGAGCAAACTCCTCACAAGCTACGTCGATGACATCGATTCGGTTAACCGATTCAATAGTATTGTAGGAGAATGTCTTAGTATCACCAACTTTGAATGTTACGGATTGGTCATCATGACGAAGGGTCATTTGTTCACCGTGAACATCAATCAAAGCTCGTGCCGTCCTCAAGAAGGGTCTCCCGAGAATCAAAGGAACCCGAGGATCGGCAACATAATCAACGACCACAAAGTCGGCTGGAAAGAAAAATGTTCCAACTTTTACGAAAACATCCTCGGCAATACCGGTAGGAGTAGAAATCGATCGGTCGGCAAGTTCAAGTATCATTCTGGTCTTGGTTAAATCTGGGAGACTTAGCTTTTTCCATATGGAAAGAGGCATTAGGTTGATGCTTGCACCGAGATCGGCCAAGGCTAAGCATACATCCATCTCCGGAAAATCACACGGTATAAGAAATCTACCGGGGTCTCCAAGTTTTTCGGGAAACTTTTTGAGGATAACCGCCGAGCAATTTTCATTCACCGGTGTTTTGGTTAGGTCAAGAATCTTATCTTTGTTGTCAGTTTTCATAGTACTCAACTCCTCTCTCCCCTTCCCATCATAAGCCCAAACACAATCATACATCTTCACATGACCACATAATAATAAAATACCCTTTGCATTTTCACCATCGCACTCATCTAATTTAAGTCTATTAATTTAATTAAACCATAAATCCAGGTCCTTTAAAAATTGTGTTATATCTTCAATTAATGAACATCGAATAGAGGTGTTCATCTTGTTCAATTTCCGTTTTTTGGTTGATTCTAAATATCAGGAGTTAAGTGTTACTTGTAAAACCAACAGCAACACCCAGAATCTAAATATGACACTTGGAACATGCATTACCGATGGCAATGATTCTTATTACAAGGTGTTTCTAATAAAATATTATCATTCTTCAATACGGAAATGTAAGCTCTAATGTCTTTATATGTTTTTGGTATTAACAAAAGGCTTTTATATGCAAAAGCTTTGTCTTTTTAATTGGTAATGAAATTTGTTATGTGTTTTGCAAAGGCCTGTAAGGGAAGGGCATTGGGTTTCTCAGTTAAAATACCCCCTACCACAAACCATGTGAATCCTTGTTTTTTTTTTTCCTGTTTACTAATTTTCATTGCAATAATTCAATTACATAAGTTACTACACTACTCCAGGTATGTTCTAGACAGCTACAAAACATATTATTATTTTTTATTTTTTAGTTGGCACAAAACTAATGTTCGGGGCGGCCAAAACTTAGGACTATCATTGAATTATTTATTGTTGATATCGTTTCCTAATATCGTCTAATAATTAACTTATTAATAACAACTTATCTCTTTAAACAACCGGACAATGTTATGATTTCTTCTTGAGCTGGTGATGTCGTTATGAAGTTCGCATCAGCCCAAAGGTAGGATAGGTTTTGTCTATGTGGAGAGGGTCTATAATGTTATTTTCGAGACTTGTCCTTTTGATACTTTGCACTCTATTTGAATCAAGTATTAAAATTTTGCAGGGAACGTGACATTTGCCTCTTCTTATCCTATACACGGGTAATACATCAGTGTAGGTGATAAACCAGTTCCGTGAAGGGAACTAAACAGTGAAAACTGACCAGTATCATCAATGATTTATTGGTCTTCAATATTCCTTGATGTACAGTTACGTTGGAATTGAATGTCTTTTAATGTAAGATATCTACCTTCCCTAAGGTTGAATTTTTTGGTTTACAATTGTCACACAACCCACCAGCTTATATGAGTTTTTTAACATTGTTGCAACCTTAACCTGTTGAATAATGCTTCTGTTAAAGTCAACAGCGTATTGGCAGGCAAACTAACCTGTCATGTGATAGTTGCAGCAACTAACTTGTCAACTCGTAGATTGCAGCACCTAAGTTATGGTCCGTTGCTTCAATCGTTTTTGGCTGGACACATTGCAGTAGTTTGTTCCAATTGTACAAACAGATGGTAGATTTTAATATAAGCTGACGGCAATTATTACTATACTCATCTACCTGCGCCAAAACCTTTAAAAAAATAAAGCACCTAAATTGAACCCCTTTCCTCATTCCTTTTAAAGCTACTAATCCTACTACCTTAATAACAAACCACTTATTCCTTCCCTCCATCCATCCACCTGCACATTGCAAGATCTCACCATAAAGGACTTTTATATTTAAAAGTTGTCATATGTTTAGATCACCTCATTCTTCCCTTTGACATCTATTGCAATCAGGTAACCATACATTAATGACCACCATATAATACCCTATTGTGAACGGTACCATATACAATGATGACCACATTAAATCACCCTATTACCTGAAGGTCTCCATAGATTCTTTGCATTTTAGGATAGTATCGGTTTCCACTAATGATTTTCATAGGATCGAAACAACTTCCAACAAGCAGCAACTATCTTTCACTACAAAAAAGAAGCACAATTCTTTTCTTTTACAGCACTAGCCGCCAAGTGTGATTGTATAAAGCAGATAGGCAAAGCAAAAATGGTTTTTATGAATGAACATCTTAATAGTTTATTATTAATCGCTTTGTAGTTTGGAGAAAGCCAATTTTTTCATTTAAAGAATAATGTTAGTTAAATCTGTTCTTGCACTGTTGCTCCATCCCATGTTATCTTGCACATTGAATGCTCTCTGGTTGTCATGGTTAAGCATATGCAGATTTAGCTCTTCTGCATCAACTCATACCTGTTATCTCAGCCATTTGTATAATATTTAAGAGTATATGTAAACACCTGTTCACACCACTCTTGCCGACCTGACCCTCAAAGCTGGCCATCCCAGCTAGCCCCCATTCCTCAAAAAAAAAGAACTCCAAACACTCAAAACCCGAACGTCATAATAGAGTCATAACTGAACTAAAAGTTCTGTTACCTAAGATCGGTTAAGCAAACGCTACTATATGTTGATCCTAAAATAGATCCCCTTGTATAGAACTGATCATCCCCGAACATTAATCAGGTGTTTCAATCAACAAACAAAACCCGTTCTAAATAAACATTTTGTAGTATTGTTAGCAACAAACCAAAAAACTTGTAATTCTATATAAACTTTTTTGTAGTAGTCTTAGCATCTAAACTTGTATTTAACAATGATTTTGTTTTTAAGCTTGGTTTGGGCGGGTGAAAAATCAAGGACGATGAATTTATTCTTTTAGTGTTTATTGTTCCGTGATCCTTAAAGTTATGATATGTATGAATAATAATAATAAATGCATAAAAATGGTAAAATATGAGACTTTTTACAACTAGTGATTTCTTAATCTCCTTAGATGAACACTTAGCTTCTTTTCGAGGTAATTAGTCTAAAGGGGTTGAAATTTTTGATTTTCTAAGTGTGTATTTATGACATTGCGTGAGGACACGGCAATAGCTTAGTATAGGGGATTTTGGTATGTGCTTAAATACACATACCTTTTACCTAATAAAACGAGCTAAAAAGACCAATAATGATCAAAAATACATAAAAAATGCATTGTATATGTGTATTTCGTGAATTGTGTCTTGCATGTATGGATATGTCACAAAAAGGACAAAAATAAAGCAAATACGGACAAAACCAAACACGGGAATGGAAAAAACGTGGGAAATCAAAGACGAAGGCATATACATTATTAATGGGCCAACCCGTACCCATTTTACTGGGCCGGGTCAGCCCACTAATCTTGTATCTATTAAAAACCTAAACTTAATAAACTTTAACACATAAATCCAATCCACAATCCTTACACCCGGTCCAAGCCCAAAGTTATAGGTCATAAGCCCAAATCCACCCTTGGTCAAAGTTAGAAAACACAGGGTCAAAAGATGTTACTGTACATCTTTTTCACTCTTTCCCTCCCTCCCATTTTCACACAGACACAAGGTAAAACCCATTCACCCTCATACACTCCTTCAAGTACTTCTAGAAGGCAAGCCTGACACCCTCTGACACTCACTATGACACGCTGGCAATCCTATGGAATCTTATTGGCTATAATAACGTGGAAGTGATCCAAGGGTGCTTAATTGATGGATTGTGATTGGAGGGTCAAGATTAGAAGGTAAGGAGCGTCTCAGAGTCCTAGAAGCTTCATCTCATCCTTATAAATAGAGTGCAAATCACACAGAGGAATCTATCTAGAATAGGAGTAGGAGTAGTGTAGTTTAGTAGCTTATTAATAGCTTATTTTAGCTTATTATCTTTCAGTTTTAATAAAATTCAAATTTCATTTATATTGTGCCTTAAATTCTGTTTTACTTTTAAGCAATTATGGTTAAGTGTGTTCAAAATATCCTAATAAGCTCTTATAAGCTCTTAATTACTTCACAAGCTAGCTTTTATTCAGTTAAGCCTTCAAAAGCTTAAATGAATTTGTATTTCTCTTCAAATCTCCCCAAAAATACCTCAGCTTTAATTTTGGATGATAAGCCAAAAAAGGAAGGGCTTATGGACCTTACCACCTTGTTTTAACAAGCTGGAGCTTGTTGATTTAAGCTCTTAAGAGCATTTTAGTCCCTGTTTAGCTAGGATAAAAGGTACTTCTCATTTTTCTTTTGTAGCTCAATTTCTATCAATGCTTTGTAGTTTGCTTAATCTGCTTATATTTACTTATTTAGTGCTTATTGTTGATTATTCAGTCTATTGGTAGCTTAATATGTTTGGTTTATAGCTTAGGAATGGTTTGATTTGAGTTATGTTCATCTTCAAGTTAATACTGTCCAATTAGTGTTAAAACTGCTTATTAGATCAACTTATTGTTCAGTGCTTATTCTTCATAGAATTTAGCTCAATTGTCTTAAATATTCATGGTCCTTAATCTGTTTTCAGATTTTGAAGCTTTTTAAGGTCTGTCTTAGTTTAAATTTGGATTTCAAAGTTTTAAAGGGGTGTTTGAGACAAGCTGTCTTAATGTGTTAAAAGTGTTTGCAGGCTAAGTTAGGTACTCAAATTAGTTTTATTAAACTCAAATTAAGTCTAAATGTTAGTTTTGATACGTTTAAAATAGGTAGTTTTAAGTGTTGAAGATTGTTTCATCATATTTTAAGTCTGCTAGTTTTAAGTTGTTTAAAATTTCTCATTTGATGAATTTTTCAAAAAGCTTACTACAAGTCTTGTTCTTATGATCAAATCTTGTTTAAATGGCATCATTTTAAATCTATTTTTGAGTCATTAACTTTGGAGGTGCCTTTTAAAGCATCCAAGCCTAAAACAGTCAAGTATATGGGCTGTTCTTAAAAGATAGAGTTTGCAGATCAATAAAAAGCTAAATTCTAGCTTAGTTTTTATTAATTTTGATTATTTCCAGCTTAATATAGTAAGTTGTCAATCTGTCATTGCTTTTTAGTTTGTTAAAATTATTTTAGAGGCTTAAAACTTAGGCTGCAATCCTTATCTCAACTCAAAAAACCAAAAATTAATAGTTCAACTGTCATTTTGCTTTTCTAGCTTATTTCTTAGGCTTATTTGCTTATGTCCAGCTTAATTTTGTCCTTTGAATATAGGTGTTCATCTGTTTTTGGTTTTTAGCTTTTTATTTAGCTTATTGAGTCTTAGAAGTTAGCTTAAAAGCTGTCTTTAGTCTTTAAAAATTTGTTAAGTGTCTGCCGTCTTTAAGTATTTTTAGTAGTCTTATACCTTATTTTTCTTGCTTATTTTAATTCCCATTTGCTTATTAGGTATATTTCAATATTTGTTTTTGCTTATTTAGTTTGCTTATAGGTTGTTTAGCTTTTTGGTCATTCTAAGTCTTAACAGTTTCTCTAAGTGTCAGTAAAAATAAGCTAACAGTTTTATTATTTCTGTTTTTTCTAGCTTATCTAATAAGTTGTAGTAATAAGTTCATTTATAAAAGTTGCTTATCTTTACTTATAGTTTAGCTTTTTCAAAAAGAAAAATAAAAAAAATGTTTTTATCAAAAAGGAAGTCACAGGTTTCGAACCTGTGACCTCCCCCTTAACCCCCAACACTTTAACACACACTCCCTCTACCAACGTGCCCTTGTGTCTTTTTCATAAACGATTTGCATCATTTATTATTTAAAGGCATTTTCAGTTTTAGCCTAATTGCTTATTTGATTTTTCCTGGCTTATTTATAAGTTCGTTTTTAGCAGTTTTATTTTTTAAACATTAGTATTAGTGTTAAGTACTTTCAGTATTTTTTTTTTGGAATTTTTATAAAATAGTTTAGCATTTTTAGTATTATTTTTAGATTAAAACTGTTTTTAAATCATAAAAATTCAAAAAAATCTAAATTCTATTTTTCTAAATTATTTTTTATAATTTAGGACTGTTAGTAATTAACTTTACATTTCTTAAGGTTAAAATTTTGTCATTTAGGTTTTGTCGCGTTTTTTTTTATTTCTCGTTATCGATTTAATGCTTAAATTTTATTATGCATTTTTAGAGATTAGCGTGCATTTGTTTTTTCTTATTAATTTTTTGTTGTTTTTCCCCCCCCGCCCCCCCCCCAAATATATACCTTAATTTTCTTTCATTTGCGTTATTAGGAATTAGAAATCTCCAACCCAAATCTTTATGCCTAATCAGCTCGATTCCAGACACAAAGTGAGATTTTTCATTACCTTCACGAGGAGAACGATACCCGTGTTGATTACTAATTATTCTTTCCTGAGGATAATTTGTATGATACTTTGCTTACGTATATGTATTTTTATATTATATATAATATTGAGGGTTATTTGTTTGATACGTATTTAGACGAACATCAATGACCGCTCATCACAACCATTGGGACACTTCAGCAACTCGAGACGAGACGTCTAGAAGTATCTCTTCTACTTCTACTACCGAGAGTCCAGAAGTTGTTTGACAATTGGAAATGATAAATAAGAATTTTCTATATATGATGAGACAAATACAATCGGTCAAATCTGTGAGTCCGAAGTGCGAGACTTGTGGTGGTCCCCATTCTTTTACCGAGTTTCCAGCCGTCGATGGCTACACTCAAGAGGCCGCTTATGCTACCACGGGTAACCATAATTCGGGGGGTAATTCCTACCAACCACAAGGTGATCGTAATATGCTTAGCTATCGCTCGAATTATTACCTCGGACCACCCGGTTTCAAATAACCAAATTTGCAAAATAATCAAAACCGATACAATCAAAATCAAGGAAGAGGGCAAAACTTCAATCAAAGAAACAACAGTTATCAAGCTCCGAATTTTCAAGCTCCAAATTATCAAGCTCAAGTTGGACCTTCGAATGATTTATCGAATTACATGAAGACTAATGATGTTAATATGAGAGCTATGCAAAATCAAATTAACAATATGAAAACAGAATTGAAAAATCAATTTCAAATTTCAATGAAGAAT
The DNA here is from genome assembly GCA_026074375.1 of Tanacetum coccineum. NCBI lineage: Eukaryota > Viridiplantae > Streptophyta > Magnoliopsida > Asterales > Asteraceae > Tanacetum > Tanacetum coccineum. The sequence continues at coordinate 16,260 of BQNB010101321.1, read as the reverse complement.
CAAAAAATTGAGTTAAGGAACATAATGAGCAATGACCTAAAGAACGTGATGACCAATTTCTTACAAATGCAAAATCCCTCAGGTTCGAGATCACTACCTAGTAATACCGTTGCTAACCCTAGAGGTGACGTGAAAGCTATTACCACCCGAAGTGGTGTTGCTTATGATGGACCTACGATTCCACCTACTCCTTCTCCTCTCCCGAAGGAAGTTGAACGTGAAACCGAGGCAACAAAGGACAAGGTGCAAAACACATGTTCAGAAAGTACCTCACACGTCCAACCTCCGGTTGTCCAAGTTTCTATTCCGGAGCCCGAAGTTGCTCCGAAGCCTAATCCTAAACCGTCGATACCTTATCCTTCAAGACTTAACAACCAAAAGCTCAGTGACAAAGCTAATAATCAAATGTTGAAGTTTCTTCAAATCTTTCAAATATTACACTTCGATATTAGCTTCGCGGATGCTCTTCTTCATATGCCGAAGTTTGCTTCTACGTTTAAGAGTCTTCTAAGTAATAAGGAAAAATTATTCGAATTAGCAAATACTCCGTTAAATGAAAATTGTTCGGTTGTGCTCCTAAAACAGTTGCTCGAAAAACTTGGAGACCCCGGTAAATTTCTTATCCCTTGTGATTTTCCGGAGCTAGATAAATGCTTAGCCTTGGTCGATCTTGGCGCTAGCATTAATCTATTGCCTCTTTCTGTATGGGAGAAGATTTCGCTCCCGGATCTTACTCTGACTCGCATGACACTCGAACTTGCAAACTGATCGGGCACACTTCGAGATACTCCCGTAAGTATTATGATGAAATGGTTCATCAAGTCAATATCATAGACGTTGCTTATGAGGAGTATGCTCAAGAAGTGCTCGGATTTTTAGATAGTTGGACGAGTGGCAATCCCACTACTTCGGATCCTATCATTGCTTCATCTTCCCCTTCGTTCACTCTTTTTGAAGGAGGAGATTTCATTTTGGAAGAGATAGAGACTTTTCTACGTACCCCGAATGAATGTTCTAATTTAGATGACGATTACTACGACACGGAGGGAGATATTCTTTACCTTGAGAAATTGTTGAATGAAGACCCTTCTCCGAATCTTCCTCCGATGAAGAATGAAGACCTTAAGCAAGTTGATGTTACTACGACGAAGCCTTCAATCGAAGAACCACCGGAACTCGAACTTAAGGATTTACCTTCTTATTTAGAATATGCATTTTTAGAAGGAACCGATAAATTACCCGTCATAATTTCTAAAAAGTTAAAAGGCGAAGAAAAAGCCGCCCTTTTAAAGGTTCTTAAGTCACACAAACGGGCCATCACATGGAAAATTTTCGACATTAAGGGCATAGACCCTAGTTTATGTACTCACAAGATCTTAATGAAAGATGACTTCAAACCAGCGGTTCAACATCAAAGAAGGGTAAATCCAAAAATTCATGAGGTTATCAAAAAGGAAGTTATTAAACTCCTTGATGCCGGATTGATTGAGTCCCGTTCATTGTGTGTCTAAAAAGGGTGGCATGACCGTAGTTGAAAACGAAGATAATGAGTTAATTCATACTCGGTTAGTTACGAGATGACGCGTTTGTATTGATTATCGGAAGCTTAATGATGCTACTCGTAAAGATCATTTCCCGTTACCTTTCATGGACCAAATGCTTGACGTTTAGCAGGGAACGAATACTATTGCTTTTTAGATGGATTTTTTGGATATTTTCAAATTCCTATTGACCCGCAAGACCAAGAGAAGACCACTTTCACTTTCCCTTATGGGACGTTTGCCTACCGACGTATGCCTTTCGGCTTATGTAATGCTCCGGGCACGTTCCAAAGGTGCATGATGGCTATTTTCCACGACATGATTGAGGAAACAATGGAGGTCTTCATGGACGATTTCTCGGTCTTTAGGGATTCTTTCTCTTCATGCATCTCCCATTTAGACAAAATGCTAAAACGGTGTGAAGACACCAACTTAGTTCTAAATTGGGAGAAATGTCATTTTATGGTGAAAGAAGGCATTGTTCTAGGACATAAGATTCCAAAGTCCGGGATTGAGGTCGACAGAGCTAAAGTTGATGTTATAGCTAAACTCCCTCATCCGACTTCCATTAAAGGCGTTCGAAGTTTTTTAGGTCACGCCGGGTTCTATCGTCGATTTATCTAAGATTTTTCTAAAATCGCCCGGCCGATGACCCATCTTTTTGAAAAAGAAACTCCGTTTATTTTCTTGAAAGAATGTATTAAAGCATTTAATATACTTAAGAAAAAGTTAATCGAAGCCCCAATTTTAGTTGCCCTAGATTGGGATCTACCATTTGAAATTATATGCAATGCTAGTGATTACGTGGTAGGTGCAGTCTTAGGGAAACGTAAGACCAAACATTTTCAGCCTATACACTATGCAAGTATGTTGGGAATTCTGAGTTACTACTGCTGGTGCTAATTTACTACTACTGGTTCAGAGTTGATGCTACTGCTAAAGATTTAAGAAAACAGACTAAGTAGTTAGTACTGTTAGTTATATTAGTTAGTACTGCTAGTACTTTATTAGTACTACCAGTATAGTTAGTATTGTTAGTATTA
>BQNB010101321.1:0-11436 GCA_026074375.1 Tanacetum coccineum | reverse complement strand
AGTCCTTATGGTAATATGACTTTGAGGGTTTGGCAGAAATGCCCCCTGAAGTTTATTTTGGGCTAAAAAAAGTAATGGGCCTGGATTTGGTCTTCATATGTACCCTTAATGGGCTGTCCCGGCCCATTAGATGGGTAAAGGTAGGCCCATTAAGGTTTTCTTCGATTACGGCATCGTGTTTGACTTTGACTTTTATTGGGTTGACCATTTGGTTGACTTTTGCTGACTTTGGCTTCGATTTGACTTTGGCATTTCCACGCTTTTCCATTTCGTGCTCGGTTTTGTCGTTTTTGGCTTGGTTTTTCGTCCTTTTGTCGGATATCCGTTTCCTGCACAATATAAGTAAAACATACAAATACAATGTATTTTTGGGTACGTTTTTGGTCATTTAAGTCCGGTTTTAGTAAAAAAAGGTATGTGTAATTAAGCACATACCAAGGTGCGATAGCACTTACCCGTTGGATAGAGAAAATGGAATTAGTGATCGATAACAGCGGGTGTCTAGAAAACCAAAAGGTGAAATATGCTGCCAGTTCCTTTGTTAATAAGGCGCTGACTTGGTGGAATGGCCAAATCCAAGTGAGGGGTCGAGACGCGATGAATGGGATGTCCTGGAATGACTTTAAAGCGTTGTTGGTAGAAGAATTCTGTCCTAGTAATGAAATGGAGAAGTTGGAATTAGAGTTATGGAACCACAAGATGGTGGGAGGCAATCATGCCGCCTACACTGACCGATTTCATGAGCTGGCTAGGTTGGTTCCTCATATGGTGACACCTGAATCGTCACGCATTAAGAGGTACATAGCAGGTTTAGCACCCGAAATTAGGGGGATGGTTAAGGAAACTCAACCAACAACCATTCAGAATGCGGTTTTGAGAGCGGGTATTGTAACACCCCCAAAATGGGTCGCAGCGGAAATGATGTTCCGGGAGCGTTACTTCATAATAACATTGCACAAGACATGATAACGACCTCTAAATGAGTTGTTTGAAAATGATACATTGGATTTATTGAAATTGTTTAACACAAAGCACAACGGCTTAACGTGTTCAACCTTGAAAATGTACAGATTTTAGATCATAACAAATATTCTCAAAATGTAATGCCTCTAAATCTTTAAGCAATGACTCCAAAATGTTTGACCACCAATGTATCTCTTTGCTCTTGTACCTCATTGACCTGAGAAAACATGCTTAAAATGTCAACATAAAGTTGGTGAATTCATAGGTTTATGTAAATGAAATGTAGGACCGTAAGATTTTCAAGTGTATGATAAATGCAACATATGCAAATATCACAAATGTAATTACGTTTCCCTAAGCTCATGACACCGAAGCTCGACATGTATGAATGCAATATAAATATTGCCACATTGCCCGTGATGATGTTCTAACCCGCAACATCCGAATCCGACATGATATACATCCGTTGGTTCACTCCGTGACACCAGTGAGAGCTACTCACCCGGATGGGGATGTCAACCCCAATAGATCTATTTATAACATTCGCGCTCACACAAAGTAATTGACAGTTCATGATAAATTGGCTCAAAGGGTTATCGCTACTTAGGCAAACACGTAATCATGATAAAATGTACACTTACGTCCAATCTGTAAAACAAAGCATGTTTCTCACCCCAAAAGATATAAAACATTTATCCAAAACGAGTAAAAGTTGGGCTATGAACTCACCTTGATACAATAGCAAGATAATGTCAAATAAGTACAGGAGCGGAAAATGATGCAAAACTCTATCCGTTACCTATATGAATAATACGCATATTACTAATCTTGTACATACCAAAATGCATGCAATCTTGTCTTTAGTATTGCACTTGAGTTTGAAAAATATTACTTGTTTAAAATGTGGTTATTTATGAAAATTGGCCAAATGTATCGGGTCATAATCTCTTACCATTAAACATGTAAATTACGATATCGGACAATTTAGAAACTATGTCGTGAGTACTTTTATAGTTAATTCAGTCGACACTTGGTTTGGGTCTCTAAACTTGTTAAACAAATGGTCGAAGTTATAACAAAATGAATTTAAAAATTAAGTTTTATTTATAAAATTCGGGGGACAAATGCAGAATTTTACAATCAAATTCTAGACTCGTTACTTAATGAAATTACAAACAAAAAGATGTTTTAAAAACTAGGCCATGTCGTCTATAACTTTCGTTATTTAGGTTTTGTCTAAAAATGTCGTTTATTATGTTAAAAACGTGGTTATAAATGAGGGTGTCGCGACTGGTTCTAAAACAGAATTTATTTATTTTGGCCAAGTGTTCTACAAGTGACATTTGGCTGACTTTGGTGGCAGCTTGCGAACACGTCACTCAGTGTTAGGACAAGGTAAAAACATATTAGCAAACTCGGCCAAGTGTACTACAATTCGTCTTCTATAAGTTTTGTGGTTCGAGGTCATTACATGGGTAAAAAACGAAGCCAAAGTAAAGGGTTCGCGACCCGTGTGTCAACAGTTTTAACTTGGTTGAATCATGGCAGCAGCACTAACTTTAAGTCACGTTTTTGAATTCGTTACTCGATATTATGACAAACTAAAAGGACCTCTGTAAACTAGGCTAGGTCTACTACAATTCTCCTTTTATAAGTTTAGTGGGCTGAGGTCGTTATCATGGTCAAAAACGAGGCTAAAGGGAGGGGGTCGTGTCTGCCAACAGTCTTAACTGTGTAAGAAACGACAACAGTACTAACTTTCGATTCAGTTTGCGAGCTTGTTTCTCAAGGGTTTTTGATGATTCGAATTTCTACATAAAGCTTACTATGTCGCCTATAAAACGCCCCTAATTTCTGACTTTAGGTCAAAGTTTAAATGGGTCAAAACAAGGCCTAAAGTCGACCCATTAGGCAGTTTTATACACATAAAATAATAGATTTGTACGCTTATTTCCCGCTTCGTTATAAGGTGTTAGAGGCTAAAATTTTGCATGAACACTACTCCTATAACATGTTAACGAACGATAAACTTGAAATTGTCATTGGTCAAGTTTGTATACGGGTTTCTCAATGAACCCGTATACATCAGTAACTTGATATTTTATGAAAATATGATCTTTCTTGGTTTTAAACTTCACGATTTGACTAACCGTGATTAAGTATATGTTTCGTTACAAAAAGGTCTAGTACATGGTTTCCTAACAACAAGTGACCAAGGGTTTCTTTTAATTATAAGTTAATGATTACAGATTCTTGTTCTTGTTTCGGTAAAGACACGAAAGAAGATGTATGCTTCTGTTTTTCTCTTTTGCAAACGGTGGCAATGAACACCATGCGTCGTGTTCATAACAGTTTTAAGGACATAAATTACTCAAGCACAATAATTTAAGCAGCAAGAACACATACAATTGAATGGCAAATATCATGAATATAGGACTCATAATGTACGGCGGGGTGAAGGGTTTAAACCAACGAAACCTTACTTTCTGCTTTCACTATCTTACGATACAACCCACTTCCAAATTCCCAAGCTTAACCGCAATTTATACCCACTTCTCGTCTTATATTCGAACACCAAGACCTTACTCCTTGCCTGCTTGCTTGACGACAAAAAGGGGGACCAAAAAGAGGCGAGGTTGGATTAGGGTTTTCCTTTTTTTTAGGGTTTTTATTTTCCTCTATGTTTAACGAAGGAACACAAGGGTGCGAGTTGTGGTGTTTGCTGGGAATGACTCATCCTTGTGAGGCATACAACGTGTATGGTTTGGATGTGATTTGTTTGTGAAAGACAAGAATGATGGGTGCCCTACATGTACACACAAGTGAGGAGAGTTTATTAGTCAAATCTGATATCACATGTTTATGTTCATGAATTTGGGGCAAGGCATCTTGCTACAGGGTTAAAAAGGTGGTTACTGTATGGAACGTGGATGCAAAACCAAGAAAGAGCAGTGTATATACATCACGAGTATGTGTGGGGTTTGAAGAAAAAGATTTTGGGCTTTTACCCGGTGGGTTATGGGGGAAAAAGGGGCCTTTGGAAATCTTTGTGAATATCTTCTAAAATTTTGAACGTGAGTAGATGGGTTGCTAGAAAAATCAGTCAACATTTGCTAGCTTGTAGGAGAGTATGGGTTTTATTTTTGAGTCTACTAGTTTCCTTGTTTACGGTAGTTAAAATTTTATGTATAGTTTTCCTTTTGAAGTATTTTCTCTTGCTAGAAGTTTAATAACTAAAGATGTATGATTTTTCCCTTGTCGTGTGAAATAATTTGAATTAATATAAGATGATCTTGGTACAAGCAAGGGTCGTGTGAGACCTTGATAAATCTAGTTGACATTTTAAGCTAAATATTGAACATTTAGTCTACGCGATTTAACTAGCGTGGTTTTAATGGGAGCAAACACACAAACCTAGTAATAAAAAAAAGAAATGAAATAACTGGGTTCGTAATATGACCTAAAAAAACACGGGGTGTTATAGTCTCCCCCGGTTAAATGAGCCTTGTCCTCATGGCTTAAGACACAACACTTGACGACGGTGCGGTCTTGATAAAGAGGTGTAGATACTCGTCTTAATTTTTCCTACTACATGCTAAGTAGATTTGTCATCTTAATGTTTTTAATTCCATGTTTGTACTAGAATACCCTTAGGATTTGGTGTTAGATGATGTCGGCTCTATGTAGTAAGATGATGTAAAGGTCTACCTAATTATTATGATTATTAACTCAGTTTCTCGTGTCTAACACGTTTTATGAATACGCACACAAAACTTTGCTCTTTAAGAGCGTAAGTAGGAAATTGATTTTTGACAGAAGTTTTGAGGTGACTACTTCTCTGCATGGCATGGTACTTACCTGAATTATACATAGTTGATCAGACTATGTATATTTGAGGTCTAACGATGCGATGTTCATTTTTGTCAAAATAATGTTTTGTATAAAGTAATGTCAAAATGATTTACAACGTGAGAAATGATTTACCAGATTAGAAAAACAAGGTAGTTTACAAGGGGACAACGAAATGATTTGCGAGATGACCAATCGATGGTTTATAAGACAATAGTTAAATATCTCAAAATAGTAAAATGATTTGTTAACAATAGTAAAATAGTTTATCATTTGATAGTGAAATGTTTTATAAAGACATAATATTTTTGTAAGTGGCTTGCGCGAATAAGTAGAGAGTTGAAATAAGATTGACGAAATTTTCACAATACCATAATTTGAAAGATAATTTGAAATTGTTCGTACAGTACAATGGTAATTTAAGAGAAAAATACAATGAGAATTCCTAAAAGGATAAAGTCTAAGCAGTGATATCATCCTCCGTGTTGTCAAGGTCTTGATTGATTTCTCCTCCTCCTAAGGTATACACCATTCCTCGGGCTTCAGTACCTTGGTTCCTTTGGTCTTTAACACCGGGCAATCACTCCTGTAGTTGGTGTGGTGGTGCGGGGGTGGCGAGGGGTGAGGGTCTACTGGATTCCCTTGCGAATTCCTACATTCCTACAATGAATAGTTCTTTGGTTGTTATTATTACTGGGAAGACCAACAATCCTTTGTAAATGACCGACATTCTTGCAGTTGGTGCACTTGGGTGCACAACCATCTCCATCATGGTATAGTTTGTACTTAGGGCACAGAGGTTTAGATCCTCCTTACGGTTTTTTCTTCACATCCAGACCCTATAACATAAGCTTGAACCCAACATTTTGTTTTCTTGAAGAGAGAGAGAGTTGTTGTTGAATCCTGATTGTTGTTTATCGAATTTTCTCTGTTCTCAGCTTGGCCTTTCCACATAAGTGCGGAGTTTCTGGTCCAATCAAGCCGTTTGCCAACACGATGGCAAAAACAAGTCAGTCTTGGGACTATGCAGACATGACATTTCTCATGAATGTTAGTTCGGAAGTCCCCCCGATATACTTGTCATCTTTACGATATCCATCCGCAAGAAATTTTGTGCACATCAAAGGCTTAGTTCTTGAAAACGGCTGAGTGTAAGCTCAACATCGTTTTTCCCTTGACCTTAAGATTCCACAGTTCAAATTTTTAAGGTTCTTGATTTCACCATTTGGTACAATATTTGTCAGACAATTCTTATTGAACATCTCCCAAGTCATAGCATAGGCAACATCATGACCTAAGGTTCTCACAAGACGATTCCACCAGGTTAGTGCAGCACCTAGCAGAGTGTAGGTAGCAAACTTCACTTGATTTTCAATAACACAACCGCTAATGTGGAATATTGATTCCATCTTTTCGAGCCATTGAGATAAGCCAACAACGCCTTCAGTTCCCTTGAAGTTCAAGGGTTGGCATTTCATGAAGTCGGGATAGCTACAGACACGTGTAGGATGCACAGGCCTTCTAATTCCTCCTCCTGAATTTTGGCTATCATCATCCCGAGTTTAGGTAGAGTTTCTTTGGATTGCCCGATCGATCATAGCTTGAATGGATTCTGGAGTCATGGCGACGTTTGTTCCTTGTCTAGTTACATGCATGATTCTTCAAGATTAGAGGAGTAATAAATGAATTAGTTTAGTTCTCTAAGTTGTGCTCCGAAGATGAAATGTTTTAAGATGTTATGTTAATGTCTTGCAAGATTCTTTGGACCATTGTGTTATTCGTAATGTTTTATATAAATAAACCTTATATAAATTTAAGATATACGTAAGGAAATGTAAGCACGTATATAACCTATGTAAGTACTAAGTATAACCAACTAATGCTAAAATGGTGCATGTTATGCAAGCATGTATACTAGATGCAAACCAGTACTGTATGTATGTCCCTTAAAAAAAACTTTTGTATGGTGCAATGTTTGAAAACAGTTATAGTCTAGGTAAAATATGCAACCTAGTTCTCTATAGCCAGGGCTCTAATACCAATTTGTAACACCCCCAAAATGGGTCGCAGCGGAAATGATGTTCCGGGAGCGTTACTTCATAATACCATTGCACCAGTTATAAGAGAACGACCTCTAAGTGTCGTCTGAAAAGTAATCTTGTATTATTTGGACTCCAATGCACATCAAGTAAGTACCTAGCACTTATGTACCTGAGAAACATGTTTTAAAAACGTCAACAATAATGTTGGTGAATTTATAGGTTTATAAATTTAATGAAGCGGATAGCAAGATTTCCCTGTAATAGAGTAGCAATTACAATATCACAAAAATGTATTACGAAATGCACTAAGCTCATGACGCTGAAGCTCAACAATGAATGTATATAAAATACAAGTAAGTGACTTTGCCCAATGTGGATGTGCAACATGTAACATCTATAAATCTGACATGGTATGTGTTCGTTACCGATGATATTTGATCACCCGAACAGGGGTGTTAATTCCCAATAGATCTATTCATAACATTCGCGCTCACATAATGCAATTAACAATTACATCTATGCAATTAACAGTTCATGATGATGGGCATAGTGGGTTATAGCTACTTAGGCAAACTCGTAATTTTTGAATTAAAATGTACTTGCATCTATTTTTGTAAAACAAACATGATCTCATCCCCGAGATTTGATAAATGATTAAAAAATGTAAGAAGGGGACTATAAACTCACCTTGATGCAATAGCAAGATAATATCAAATAAGTGCAGGCACGGAAAACGATGCAAACTCTATCCGCTACCTAAATGAATAATACGCATATTACTAATCATGTAATATACTAAAATGTATGCAATCTTGTCCTTAGTATTGTGCTTGAGTTTAAAAAATATTACTTGTTTAAAATGTGATTATTCATGAAAATTGGCCAAATGTATTGGGTCATAATCTCTTACAATCAAACATGTAAATTACATGTAAATTACGATATCGAACAATTTAGAAACTAGGTCGTGGGTACTTTTATAGTTAATTCAATAGACATTTTATTTGGTCTCTAAACTTGTTAAACAAATGGACGAAGTTATAACAAAACGCATTTAAAAATTAAGTTTTCTTTATAAAATTTAGGGGACAAACGCAAAAGTTTATAATCAAATTCTAGACTCGTTACTCAATGAAATTTCAAACAAAAAGTGGTTTTGAAAACTAGGCTATGCCCTCTACAACTTTCATTATTTAAGTTTTGTCTAAAAATGTCGTTTAATATGTTAAAAACGTGGCCAAAGGGAGGGGTGTCGCGACTGGATTACATGACAGAAAACTTATTTTTGACCAAGTGTTTTTCAAGTGACTTTTGGCTGACTTTGATCGCGGATTACAAACTCGTTACTTAGTGTTATGACAAACCAAAAATACTTTTGAAAACTAGGCCAGGAGTACAACAATTCATCTTTTATAAGTTTTGCAATTCGAAGTCGTTATAGTGACTAAAAACGAGGCCAAAGTGAAGGGTATGCGACCCGTGTCAACAGTTTTAACTTGGTTTAAAAACATGGCAGCAGTACTAACTTTTAGTCCTATTTGCGAGTTTGTTACTTAACCTTACGACAAACTAAAAGCACATTTATAAACTATGTCAGGTCTACTACGATTCACCTTTTATCAGTTTAGTAGGCCGAGGTCGTTATCGTGGTAAAAAACGAGTGAAATTATAGGGGGGTCGCGACTGCTGTTAGGCATGCGACGACAGTACCAACTTCCTGCTCAGTTTGCGGGTTCGTTTCCCAACCATTTTTGATGATTCAAATTTCTAAATGAAGCTCACTATGTCAACTATAAAACGCCCCCAATTCCTGCCCTTAATTCCAAGTTTAAATGGGTCGAACCATGGTCTAAATTCAACCCAACAGGCCAGTTTTTATATACATAAAGTAACGATTTTGAAAGTTAGTTTCCCGTTTTGTTACAAGGTGTTAGGGGCTCAAATTTCGCGTGAACACTACTCCTATACTATGTTAACGAGTGATAGATTCAGAATTTTCATTGGTCAAGTTTGTATACGGGTTTCTCAATGAACCCGTATACATCAGTAACTTTTATACTTTGCAAGGACTTGATTTTTCTTGGTTTTAAACCTTATACGCACGCTATATGGACATATATTTACTCAAGCACAATGAATTTAACGACATGATTACATATAACTTAATGGCAAAAATCATAAATGTGAGACTCACAGTATTCGGTTGAGTAGGAAACACTTAACCACACGAAAACCCTAATTCGTGCTTTAAAACCCTACGTGACACAACCCACTTCCAAAGCTAATCCCCCTTACCACAAGTTATCCCTCTTGACCAACTTATGAACACCAACGATCACCCCTTTCCTGCTTGTTTATTCGTCGACCAAGAGAAGAGAAGCCAAGAGACGAATTCGAAATTAGGGTTTTTAGAGTTTTTAGGGTTTTTGAATATAATGTCAGATAATGCTATAAGGTGTGGGTTTGTGATGCTTGTTTCTGCTGGAAACAAAGGTGAGTGAAGAATGATTCTTGCAGAATTTGAGTGTGTGTATGTTTGTGATAAACAAGGATGAGAGGTGCCATTCTTATACACACAATTATGGTAGTTTTACTAGTCAAAATGGGCATCACATGTTTATGTAACTGGAATTTGGGTAAGCATCTTGCCATAGTGTAATAAAGTCGAATACTGTTTGAGGTTTGAAGAAGTTCAAGACGTTGGAAGCAGAAACAAAGGAAAAAGAACAGATATACATCACGTGGTCTTGAGGATTTACAAAGAAAAGGGATGTAGGCTTTTACCTGGTGGTTTAAGGGGCTAAAAGGGAGTTTAAATCTTTGTGTATATCTGATAAAGTTAAAACATGTGTAGATGGGATTTACTTGTATATCTTTATCCTAAATTGAGCTTGATCTATGCACATGGATTTAGCAAGCCATACACGAAATTTTCCTTCTAGTTTTTAGGAGGTAGGAGTTTTATTTATGGAGGGTACTTAGTTTATGGTATTAAGTTTTAGTGTAGGTTTTATTTTTGGTAGAGATTTCTCTTAGTAGGATTTAGTGATCGAGAATGTATGTTTTCCTTTGTCGTGTGAACCATTGAGTATCGAGTATAAAAAAAATAATCTTGGTCCAAGTAAGGGGCGACGTGTGTGGTCTTAACAAATTAAGGTGACGTTTTAAACTAAACGCTAATTTTCTAAGTCACGCGATTTAACTAATGCGGTTTAAATGAGAGTAAACACGCAAAAATGTTATAAATGGCAAGAAAGTAGAATTATTGAAATCGTAATATGACCTGAAAACACGGGGTGTTATAAACCCAATCTTCATTAATTTTCCACTAACTCCCGTGACGTGGGTTTCTATGACGGTTGGATACCAAACAGATAGTCAAGCCAAGTCATAGAATGCTCATATCCAACAATAGCTCATATATTCAGCAAAAATCGTTTTAGCAGATTCTTCGCAAGACAGGTTAAAAGTGCATGCGAACCGCCATGGCTGCAAGCACTAAGCGGTGCTGCCCCGCTAAGATACTGGTCGATTTTACCCACCATGATCCAGCAACCTATTATAGTCCCAGAATAATAAACGCACAAATGCAACAGCTCCTTTAAAACCCACAATAGACTAATCGGGTCAGAAAATATTGTATAATCAAACATCACTAACCAACCATCAACAAAAGGTATTCAACCCACCATATCTTTATTCAGAGACGAACAATGAACACTACAATAGTTCAACCTTTAACACAAACATGAATGAATATTGTTCATATTAAGCACACACCTAAACTGCTCATAATCATAAACCGATCAACAGCGCCACACATCATAAACAGCGACAACGAAGAGATCGGTGGCATCGAAGAGACTCTAGCATAGGTGACATAATATAATTTTTTAGCCGCCATGGCTGCAAACACCACGATCACCCCTTTCCTGCTTGTTTATCCAAGAGACGAATTCGAAATTAGGGTTTTTAGAGTTTTTAGGGTTTTTGAATATAATGTCAGATAATGCTAAAAGGTGTGGGTTTGTGATGCTTGTTTCTGCTGGAAACAAAAGTGAGTGAAGAATGATTCTTGCAGAATTTGAGTATGTGTATGTTTGTGATAAACAAGGATGAGAGGTGCCATTCTTATACACATAATTATGGTAGTTTTACTAGTCAAAATGGACATCACATGTTTATGTAACTGGAATTTCGGTAAGCATCTTGCCATAGTGTAATAAAGTCGAATATTGTTTGAGGTTTGAAGAAGTTCAAGACGTTGGAAGCAGAAACAAAGGAAAAAGAACAGATATACATCACGTGGTCTTGAGGATTTACAAAGAAAAGGGATGTTGGCTTTTACCTGGTGGTTTAAGGGGCTAAAAGGGAGTTTAAATCTTTGTGTATATCTGATAAAGTTAAAACATGTGTAGATGGGATTTACTTGTATATCTTTATCCTAAATTGAGCTTGATCTATGCACATGGATTTAGCAAGCCATACACGAAATTTTCCTTCTAGTTTTTAGGAGGTAGGAGTTTTATTTATGGAGGGTACTTAGTTTATGGTATTAAGTTTTAGTGTAGGTTTTATTTTT
>BQNB010101320.1:0-24498 GCA_026074375.1 Tanacetum coccineum | reverse complement strand
TTCACAAATCGTTGGGGAATAACGACCCGGGAATATCATACTTCCCGGTTAATATATGTATTATATTATATATATTTGTGAATATTTTCCTTTTTACCTTTGTCCTCAAGGGTAACTTGGTAATTTTCCATCATATTATATATTTTTATTATTACGCGTGTTGGTTTACTACGAATCATGCATCAATAGGTATTTTGCCTCCAAGATAGACAAATGATGATGCATCAGCATTTGCACCTTTGGAAGTACTAGCAGCACTAACATTGGGTGTGTTAGACCTATCAGTACTAACAAATGGCCTTCCAGTACTAACAAATGTCCTATCAGTACTAAGTTGGTTAGTACTGGTAGCCTGAGCTGCCTTCTTTTGAGATGCAATTCTCCTCTTTTCTTCTTCAAAGGCTTGTCTTGATTCATCATTCATAGCATTAGCAAGCACTTCTTGAGTAACCATCATCTCAAGTTCATCTTGCCAGACTTGGTCATCTTCTGGCATCTGATGTTGTCCTTCATTTTCAGAAGGTTGTTCTTGTGCATCTTGAACAACATCCTTTACTAGAATCCTTGTCCTATGAGGTTGTAGTGAAAGCAGTATGTATTCCTGAGTAGGTCCTTTATCTTTTCCTGATGAACCTTCAACATAAGAGTTTTATGTACCTGCATCCACAATAACCTGCTTTTCTACATTATCAGGAATATAATTCATTGAATTGGTAAGAAAATCAAGATCAAACATCTAATTTAGACCAGTTTCTGCCATATTTGGTTGATCTTCAAGAAAATTAATGTGCAGATTCTCTTCTACCCTTTTGGTCCTACACTTAGGTTTGATCTTCAAGAAAAATTTATGGGCAGATTCTCTCTCTACCTTTTGGTACCTTTGTTGTATACTTAAAGGCTTTACTAGAGGTAAGAGTATACAAGCATATAACCTTCATTCAGTTTTTATCCATTATTTACCCAATGGAATCTAAGGTGTTCAAATAGGTCAATGGGGCACCCAAAAGGTACTCATAAAATAATATATGTGATTTACACATTATAGTCATAAGGTGTCTTTATTTTGAGGTTTGGTCACTAATACCCTATTCAGTACATAGCAAGCAGTATTAACTGCCTCTGCCCAAAATGGGATAGGTAAAAGTGAGTCTGCTACATAGTTCTAGATGCCTTAATTAGGGTATGTTTTTTACTTTCTTGAAACACCATTCTGATGTAGAGTTCTAGCTACCACTAATCTCCTTTTGATTCCTTTCTTAGCTCATAATTCAATTCTAGCTTAATTCTTAAACCTCTGTCCCATTATCAAATCCTAATGATTTTAACATTCATGATTCAATTGTTTTTCTAAGCCTATGGATAAGATTACAAAGGATTTCAATGTTTCATTCCTTGGTAGCTATGAAAAATACCAACTAAAATCTGCTAAAATCATCAGTCACAACCAAGCAGTACCTTTTCTTGTTGATGCTTTCTACAGAGACAGGTCCAAATAAGTCCATATGAAGTAATTCTAGGGGCTTTCTAATGATTCTATCTAACTTGGCCTTACAGGAGGCCTTGTGTTGCTTACCCTTCTTGCAGGCAACACAAGTGTGGTCATTCATAAAAACTTTTGAAGGTAACCTTTTCTTCGGTGACCTTTAACTAAGTATATTTATATTTTTGAAAATTTAACATGACCTAAATCTCCTGTGCCATAATTTAGACTATCTGTGTTGCATTTGACTTATAAACAAGTTATATTCCAGAAGGAACAATGTTCCTTTTAATCTTAGCTATACACATCTCTTCTAGGAGCTCTAAGTATAACATGACTTTCAACAGAAGTTTAAAGCTAGGAGACAAGATAAGGCATTCAGTTCGATAAAAAGTAACAATATTTTTTGTTACACATTTTGTGAGGACTAAGAAAGGTTAAACTTAAGTTCTTCTACAAAAAGAAAACATCTCAAAAGTATAAATTAGCTGTTTTGATCTTTTTTTACCCTTATTTTACCTCCTTTGGGATAACTTCCAAAAGCCACAAAGCCTCCATTGTAATCTTTCATAGTATGAAAGATAAGTTTGTTGCCAGTCATATGGTAGAGCAACACTATCAACCACTGTTGATCCTTGTAACAAGATCTCTGGTTTGCCGGACAAATGGTAGAGATTAGTTTCTCTTAGGGATCCAAGCCATTACAGACTTGGAATACCTTTTTAGGGTAAACATACTCAACTTTCTTAAGCATGAATGATCCATTGTCTTTGGACACATGATCCAAGTAGGTTCCCTTAGGCCTCCAAACCCATTTTGTTCTTTTAAGGTCAGTATTCAGCTTACCCTTACCCATATTAACTGCTGCTCTTGTCCCAGTAGCAGTCATATTTTGAACCTTTGGGTAAGTTGGTCTGGTAGCATGACTTGACTAGTAGTACTCCATGTGGATGGCAATATATCATTGGCCTGGCAGTACTTATTACTTGGTTCTATCCGTACTAACTATGCATAGCAGTATTAATATTGAGTCTAGTATTAATAATACAGACCTAACTGTATCTAAATGCCTAGCAGTATTAATACTTGGCCTAGCAGTACAAACAGATCTAGCAGTATTAATACTTGGCCTATGAAACTGTTCTTATTGATACACCTGCTGGGACAAAAGTCTCACTTAAATGTGGGTATTTTGAAAAAGTTTGAATGATTAACTCTTTTGGTATTATCCCATACTGGTTTGATCTCCCTTTTTCCAGTATTAACCACATTTTTTAGATTAGACTCTTGACTCTTTTTGTCATGAAAATTACAGTCTTTTATCAGATGCTCAGTACTTCTACAAACAAAACAGGCTTTTACTTTCCTAAAACCAACTCCTTGTTTTATGAGAATTTTGACCACTTTTATCATCTCTAGACTTAACTGTTTGATTCTCAGGTCTAACTTTTTGCACTTCAGACACTTCCTCCTCATCATCTGAGGTCCAATCCTCAATGATAACGCTATCTTTGTTTAATTTAGGACTTAGGACACAACTGTTCAAGGACTACTTAGGCATTACAGTATTTGTAGCATTTGTTTGTGAGTCCAATGATTTTTTTCCTTATGGGCATATTTAATCTAAACCCAGCAAAAGTTTTATCAACTCTTGGGTTTAAGAAGTTCTTCTATTTTGGAGGAGGAATTAACTTTATACCATTTCTTTAAAATTTCATCATGTTCTGGTATATGCTCATCAATCACTTGATCTACATAAAAAATACTCTAAACTATTCTGACTATCGTTTCATGATTGCTACTTATCATATTCAATTGTGTGTTTTAACCTAAACAGTTTATCTCTAGCACTCGTTTGACTTTTATTATTTCCTCAAGAGTCTTTGGTCGATTAATTCCCATTTCAATCTTATCTTTTAACTCATCTATTTCTTTAACCGCCTTCTCTAATTTCCTGATTTAAACTTTGTTAATTTTTTATTTCTTTACATTTAAGTCCATAATTCTGAAATTCATATTTCTCTCCCCAAGCTAACTTTTTTTTTTCATGTCAATAATCATGGATTCTAGTGCTCTAATGCTATTTATAACCCCTATATTTTTGTTTTGCTTTGTTATGATTTTTCTTTCAGTATCTTAGTTCGTCTTTCTCATTCCTTCTGAAGACATTTAAATAATTCAAGACATTGTTTAGAATCATTTTTGTACCTCATGTCAGAAGAACTGATGAGCTTAAAAGAGGAGATTGCCATCAAAGCATAGTTGAACTGGTTCTACATCAAACATCAGTGCTCAAGTTATAGCTCCTAGACCATCTTGAGCCCACCAGTGCCTGTGATGATAGATTCATTTTGTTGGTCGCTTGCTCCTTGCCATTGTCACCATAAAGATCTTCTTTCTTGACTCCTTCAGATCTACATTTCTCTAGCAAAATGCACATTTTCTGTTGACAGTCTGTAGCACTCAATCTTTGACTTGTCAAGAGAAACATGTCGTTTTTCTTTAAAGTCTATAATTCCTTCCTGCCTTTGAATGAACTCCACCACCCCCCCCTCTTTACTTCTGATAGTAAAAATAGACACCTGCCATCGAAGATCTAGTTCCTCCAATTCATCTCAATCATCTGCTGAAAATCCTTATTCTCAAGTTGAGGACTGGTTGTTGGTTGTGTAAGGAAGGAGTAAGCTATATCATGAGCACATGGAGTAGATGGAACTTGAATTAATTTGCCCACCTGCAGTTTAACGAACCCAAAAAATCTCCTCTAGGCAGCAACTAACTTCATTAATACTGCCAGTATTTTTAGAGGAGAGAAAAGCCAAATTCTGAGAATGCAAGAGTTGGAACCTGAAGACCTTTTCAATTCATCTTCATACACTCTAAGGATGTTGTAAAAGGTCATCAATATCTATCTCATCAATGTCTGCTTATTTTCATGATGAGGGCAAATCTGATTCATGAAGAAGGAGACTTCTAAGGAACTTCTGGTTAATGTCTTCCTTTGAAATTGGAGCACATGAACCTCCAATTGAACTTATCAGTTTCTGGAATCTATCATAAGCTTTGTCGAAAGCTTTCATTTGATGCAGTTGAAAAATTTTCAAATTGATGTTTTAGAACTGTTTTCTGCATTTTCTTGGAATTCTACATTAACACCAAATCTCGATTTTGATTGCTCCCAGCAGTGATTTATAAATCAGCAAAAATTGTGAAACTCGAGGAGGTATTCATCAGGTATTGCTAAAAGCAAGATGCTTTTAACTCTTTCCTGATTCCTTCTTGCAGCCAGTTGTTTGGCAGTCTTGGGAGCAGGAGGAGCAGAAGTTTCTCCAGTTGTTGGTGCATGATCTTCTTCTAAATCTCCATTGACAATAACATCCCATAGATTATGGTATGTATATTGGCGCATTCTCATGCTCCATATATCGTACTCTCCCTTCCTGATGATAGGGATCTTCATAGCAGTGATTGTGGGTGGAGGAATGTCTTGTTCTGCCATCTTATTGTTGAGTTCTTCTTAATCAGAGTTTCCACACAAGCTCTGATACCACTTGTTGGATCGTTAAACCTTCAGCTTTCAGATGCTTTGTCCTTTAGATAATTCTAAAGCAACAATATTGAAACACTGAGTGAACACTATTGATTATGTGAAATCTAATCAATAATGCTAAGAAGAACAATAATGAATACCACAAAAGAACTTTTATATTAAACTTTGAATCTACCTAGGTTACAGATTACAAATACTATGACTACTATATCGATCTCTATGTCTTGTGTAGAAACATATATCTACTAACCATGCCGAGGGTTCCTTTTATTAGACTAATGGAACCTAATGGGATTTACAAAACATGTATAAAGATAATGCATTCCTTTCCTAAGATATTATGAATTATTTTTAATCTCTATTTAATTTCGGCGTAAGCAAGACCTTAACTATATTACCATATGCAGTATTAACTATTTAACAATACCAAGTACTAACTATGATTATCCTCTCTACCAGTACTAACTATGTAACTAGCAGAACTAACTATAATACACTAACAGAATTAAGTCTGTTATACAAAATTCCTAACATGTCTTGATGAGATAAGATATTGGATGACCACCTTGTATTAAGACTGCCTCAAAATTCCTACTCCTGAAGCATCTGTTTCCGTTGTGAATTTTTTTTTAAAGTCTGGTAAAGCTAGTACTGGAGTAATCACCATGGCTTGTTTTAAGTATTCAAAGGCTGCTGAGCTTCTTCATTCCATTTGAATCCATTTTTCTTAAGAAGTAAAGTTATAGGTCTACTGATACTAGCATAAGCTTTAATAAACATCTTATAGTATCCAGTGATCCCCAAAAAATCTCTTAATTGCTTAACATTTCTTGGAACACGCCAATCTTCCATGGCTTTAATCTTAGATGGATCAGTGGAAACTCCCATAGCAGATATCACATGTCCTAAATATTCAACTTGTCTTGTGCCAAACACACACTTGCTCAACTTTGCATATAACTGGTGCTTCCTCATTACTTCCAACATAACTCTTAAATGTTCCACATGCTCTTTCAAACTCTTGCTGTAAATGAGAATATCATCAAAGAAAACTAAGGTGAATTTCCTTAAGAAAGACTTGAACACCTCATTCATCAATGCCTGAAATGTTAAGGGAGCATTTGTCAGTCCAAAAGGCATTACTAAAAATTCATAGTGCCCATGATGAGTCTTGAAAGCAGCCTTGGTCACATCATCATCAAACATTCTTATCTGGTGATACCCTGACCTCAAACCTAGCTTGGAGAAAATTTATGACCCATGGAGCTCATTTATTAAGTCTTCAGTGATGGGAATGTGAAACTTGTATTTAATAGTATGCTTGTTCAATTGTCTATAATCCACACACATCCTCCAAGTGTTATTTTTTTCTTAACCATCACAATTAAAGAGCTAATTGGACTATTACTTTGCTGATCACACCAGTATTCAATTAACACTTATACCATGCCTCTAATGGCATCCTTCTGGAGTAGGTAGTTGTTTGTAAGGTCTAACACTTGAATGGATTAGTCCCCTCTTTCAGATAAACCTTGTGATCACAGGTCTTCTAGTGACAGCTCTTTTTGGGTCAACAAAAAACATCTTAAAATCTTTTATAATGTCTTTAAGTCAGGTTGCAGCTCTGCTTAGAAACCCTTTAACCTCATCAAATTATTTTCGGCACAAGGAAAAACACACAACTGCATAGAGGAATACTCAGGTTGGGTGTTCTGTCACAACATCTTGTCCTGTTTGCTATTAGTTGAAACGCCTCTTTCAAGACTCGAAATTTAACCCGAAATACAAAAACTTTACGGGAAACATGAGACAGGGAAATGACCGTTTGTCTGTCTTCCTTATTATAATTTTTAAAATACATCTACAATTAGTACCATGAAAGTTTCATTATCATAAAATAGACTCCATAAGCTTTCACACGATATAAGGAACTCATTCTAACTCTTTACGGTTTGCATTTTACAACGAAAACAAAATTGACAAAAACCTTATCTAACAATGAGGTTAGCCTAACCATAATTGGTTACCGTGGGATGTTGTAACTCTTAAAAAACCTTTATGTTACGGCATAACAAAAATATTACGCCACTACAGAAAGTCCTATTAAGTATACAGGACCCCTTTTGACCAAAACTCGACTAAATTGATCCGAAACTACATAAAACCTTCCAGTAATCATTATAATACATAATACATCATATTAATAAGCATTTGTGGTCCTAAATGTCCCCAAAACATATCATACTTACGGGGTTACCCAAAACACCCCGTTTTGACCTTTTGCTTACAACACTTAAAAATGACTACATCAACCATTTTATCCTATCAATTAAGACCTGGATTTAAGTACATTAACAAGACATTTACGAAAGATTTTACGACGCTTTGAGGGTTCAACCTTGATATGAGCTCGGTAACTAGTACTAATCTCCTATGATCATCTTTATTTATACCTATTCCTTGCTTCCAATCATAACCTTTTACCAAATGCTTTGCCTTCTTCGCAAGAACCTACAAAACATTAAACATCTAAACCGTAAGCATTACGCTTAGTAAGTAAAACGGGGGATAGCATGGCATTATACTTCATTAACATCATATTAATGTCATATACATTCAATCATCAATTCACAAGACTTATCTTCACCATCTTCTACTTACATAAACACCATACAACTTCATCTCATAATAAATTTTCAACGTTTAAAAAAACTTACCTTACTATTCCGCAACTAACCTAGTCGTATCGTTTATGCTGAACAAGATTAGTTGTCAAATAAATGGCATTAACATCGTTACATTGGACAAGAGTGGCCGATAATAATGGTGTATGTATTTTACGAAGAAGATTACAAAGCCAGACAGTTTCAGCAACTACATTAGCAACGCCTCTATACCCAGCTTCAAGACTCGATCTAGAGAGAGTATATTGTCTTTTGGATAGCCACGAGAGTATATCATCCCCTGAGAAAACAGAATAACAAGATGTAGACCGCCTGGTAGTAGGGTTACCAGCCCACTCAACATCGGAATAGGCAACAAGAAAACCTGTAGTAGAGGCATAAAGGTGGAGCCCAAAATTGAACGTTCCATGTGTTGGGGTTTTCACAACTATTGACCAATTAAAATCACGAGTACTAAACGGAAAACATATAAACACGTATAGAATGCATAATTAACAAAGGATTAAGAATGTGTACCTTTTAGCAATTAACGTAAACACCGTCTTGAGTATACACGTGTGTATAAATCGAATACCACGCAATAACCACCCAAGATCTAAAGGTAGATCTCTCTACTTCAACACACACAATACGTTCGTAGTAAACAATTAAGTATGCTAGTACTAGTAGTGATAAAGCAAACCAAACGTCTTTGACTCTTGAATCAATCAACACGAAAACCCTAAAGGGTTGTTTGGAGCGATCGAACACACACCGAAAACCCCTTGGGGTTTGTTTTGATCGCACAAGCTAAGGGAGAGGGAGAAGAGAGATTTAGGGATTTAGGTTTTAAAGTTCACTAAATAATGATCCCCTAGATCTCTTTATATAGGCATGCAACTTGGCTTGTAAGTTAGGCAATTCCACCTCCTATTGGAGATTAGGAAACTAATTGACTAAGGCAAAAAAGAAACAATTCCCACACTTTCCTTTTCTTCATAATTGCATATTAGTACTTTTTTAAACTATTAGCGACTAATAATATTTAACGCTCGTTTAAGCTTTATCACTTAAATATATTACATTTAATATATTTATGGTTAATTGTTTTATGTATTAACGCGTGCGTCCCCGTAGTCTCGAATCAATTCCTGGACATATATTATTTTACGTGAACATATTCCAACAACTCCCACTTAGACATGTATCAAATAATATAATAACATTGGTAAGAGTCTAGCAACACGCCAATGCTTCTGGGATTATCCGAGTGTGGTTTCATAAAGTCGCGAATAAATGATTTATGTATTTACAATCCCTTTGTTTTAGATACCGTGTTAAGAATGGATATGGATCAATAGTCATTCCATTATTTAACGATTCTGTTTCTCGTATATATGATTAATCAAGATTACAAAAAATCATTGAGACATATCTACATGAGTCTTTGGGTGCGGCCACACATACATCTGATTATATAACAACCCAAGAATTTTCATCAAATGCAAAACCTATTTTACTATGATCACAATTATACGGGGAAATTTTTCGCTTTATTACATTACTTGTATTGTCAATATCTCAGTATGTCATGTAACTTACATAACTAAAGTAGACGAGCACACGCAACCTACCTATGTCATCCTATCTTCATATATGTCAAGAAAACATCATAACATGTCTAGTCAATATCATCATATCCTTATTACAAAGTACATTATTCCTATAATGTACCATTTGCAACGTTATATCAAAACGGGCTTTAAACCGTTATCGTATACCTCTAAACCCTAGTTCCATGAAGGAATAATATCTAAAGTGAATGTACAAACTATTAAAGCATATGTAAAAGTAATATAACATCTCATTTGAAATATAAAATCTCTTCAAATCAAAGTACAAGTCCTTAAAAGCTCAATATACAAGTCATTAAGCATGATCTCTAACATAGCCGTTTTACCTCCGTTTTACCTCCAAGTTCTTCACCACCACTTTTGTACAAGCTACTACACTCAATATAAAATGTGTAAACCCTAATTATTCTATTCATAAACTTTTATACACATTTTTACACTCAAAACCCTAATACAAAAGTCAGAAACCCTAACCCGAGCAAAATACTAAACCATGACTCGTTTCTTTGTTTTTATCCATTGTAAACCTAAACCAATACTCAAATAAGTTGTAATAACTTAATTTACAACATTCTCAATCATATACAATCATCATTTCATCATTTTACTTCAACTATATGCAAATTGAATCCAAGAAACCCTAATTGTGCCCTAATTGGAACTTTGGACTCGTTTACTTATTTTTAACCATTTTAATCTCGAACAATCAAACAAGTGTCATTGTAAACTTATGATACAAGTTGACAATCCATGATCTATCCTTATTTTGGCAATGTACATGAATTATAAGCTCAAAAACCTTAAAGAAACCCAAATATGCACTAATTGAACCCACGGCATATTTTAATCAGTTTCGATCCATTTTAATCCAAACTACTTACCAACTCTTGATTATAATCCTTAATATATGTCTTAGAATCAGTAACCAAACATTCCTAATCAAGCTTACACGAAATACAAGCTTAAAAACTCAAGAAAACCCTAATCGAACCCCTAATGACCCGCGACCCATTTCTAGCTCATTTTAACCCATTTAAAACTCAACCTATGTACAAGAACCTCCATGACCAGATACTAGACACTCTTAAGCAGCTTACCCACCTGCTTAAGCCTTCCCATGGCCAAAATCAAAGCCACATCTCCCTCTATTTAGCCACAACAGCCGCGGCATCCACATGGTCTCACCACCATGTTCTAGCTAAATTATAGCCTATCCAACACATCCCATAGCTCCTCCTAATCACCCTATAGCATACCCATGCATCCTAGATCAGATTGATAAGCTTACTTGGTCCCTAAGGGTCATTCGCCTATAAATAGAACTCAAAACCCTTCATTCATTTTCATCCCCCACTTATTCTTTCTATAACCTAATTGAGCAAACATTATCTGCTCCATATGATCCTAAGATAATCTAAGAAGATCAAGCAAGCAAAGCTTTGAATATTTGAATCCCCGGGAACAAGATACAAGGCGTACGAGTGGAAATACTACCCGAAATGACCCATTTCCACCATTTTTGCTCCTTGAAGCTCAAACCAAGGTTCTAAGGATTATACTTCTGCTCCTACACTCTTATAATGTTCATATGATCCTAAATAAACTCTTGTTAAAGTTTCATAACTCAATTCATGCTCATTTTCCATTTTGATCCAAAACCGTACACTCGAAACCCTAATTTTATGTTTTTCTTAAAACTAAATGTTATAATGATTAAATGTTATTTTAATCTATCCTAGCATGCTTAACTAATGCTAAAATAACCACTTTATTGATTATTGAAGTAATTTGAACTTAAAACCCGTACGTTTACATTTTGAAACCCTAATTTGACCCGTTTTGCTTCATAGCTTAACGAATCGTTAATCTGAACTTTTATTAAGTTAAACCTTCATATTTTAGCTTATATTAATAGGCTATAACCTGTAGATATCTTTTGAAATGTTAAAATAAGCTTGCATGGCAATTTGGACATGTTTTGTAAATATTATCCATGCAAGGGGTATATATCGTAACTTTCGGAAACTTATAACTAAAAGGACTAAAAATGTCATTTTATCAAAGTTATAACTATAAGGGTCTATTATGTCACTTTACAAAGTACAAGGTTTACTTTGTATATCTTTTAAACTTGAAGGACCAAACTCGTAAAAGTGCAAACCCCAAGGGTATATTTTGCCACTTTTCAAACTCAAAGGTCTAAAATGTAACATTTTGAAAAAGTATAAAAACATGTTTAAAACCTTACAAGACATAACTTTAATTAACGCTTCTCGTGCTTAACATTTCCAGATATTGATCAAAACGCTTAAAACCGATTATATCGTATCACAATACTAGGGAGCTTCATATTAAGGGGTTTCATCTTGGTATTACGTTCTGACTGAGTTGTTGGGTTTACGATTTAAAGTGCCCTAGCTCCTCAAACGTTTACTGAATGACTTCTGAATTATGATGGCCCGAACGGTGATACAATAATTCCAAACTTTTCATCAAAACTCATAACAATTATTAGACTATCCCTGACACCAAAGTTCTAGAGTACAATCTTCCTAAGACTCGACATATTTCTCAGGTTTCGTGACGTGGCTTTCTACTATCTTTTGCTGATAACAACCCTTCCCGTTAAGATTGTGATAAGGTTCGTTTCAGCTTTTCATTTCAGATCTTTAATTACATCTACCTATCAGGATGAGTATCCAATACCTCGCCTTTACTCATTTACATGTTTTATAAACCCGCGAGGGGGATACATGCTTGTTACAAACTCTTTTACATACTCGTTTATCTTATAACAATGTGATTACTATTTAAAGGCTTTGTGAATTCATAACCCCATATTTCATTCTTTTGAATACTTTATAAACTTGTGATACCTGATATAAACCATGAATGCAAGTGTTTTAAAAATGTATGTTATCCAGATATATTATTGCCTAAGTAGATTCCAGTGTCATTATTTCCATATCATGAATCATTAATTACTTGCATTGCAAGGAGACCGCAGAATATTGAGAATAGATCTATTGGGTTATGCTCCGTTGGTATAACCCATGCTTGGGGTAGCCAAACGCACTATATTTGTCCTAATAGGTAACCTTGGCAAGTTACCTTTTCTACGGGGACATCTGTCCCTAACCAATATCACTACGGTGATCTTCCCTGTTACTGTATTGATGTCATCTAGCTTAGATGCATAAATAATGTTCCCCAAAATAAATATCCCTTCAAACAAATATTTCCATTATAACTTGTATTCAACTATTACAGAATACAAACCATGAATTTCACTCAACCTTGTGTTGACACCTTTTTATGCATGTTTTATCTCAGGTAATTGAGCAACTTATAACATGGGTGGCATGGACTCGGAAGTTTGCTAAAACTTGTTATCAATTCACATTTATGTTTCTTAGATTTTGGACCATCGGGACCTGCATTTTGTTAAAACTCTGATTATAATGAATGATAACTAAATTTTTCCAACAAAGTCTCTTTTAAAGTTGTTTTCTATGATTATGATTGTTGTATCCATGAAGTAATACCCCAGATTAGCTTCTGCTGCTATATTGTAAAAATGGGGGTGTTACAGATTGGTATCAGCGCCATGGTTATAGAGAACAAGGTCAAAACCTTAACTATAACCACATTTCTTTTCTAGCCATCAAAGTCCTCCGTGCCACTACATTCCGGAAGAAATATGTAAATATACATATTATTACATAAATAACTTATGTTATTTATAAACTAGGTTGTTATCAGAACGATGTCTTCTCCCAATCGCTCTACTTCCGATATTGAGGATGCTTTTTCCTCTATGAATATTCTTCACTATACCTCGGTCTCATCAGATTATTTCCCAGTTTCATTGGGAAGCAATTCTTTTAACTCTTCGGAAAACTCTAATGATAATATGATTCCACCGGTATTCTCATCTTTCTACAATAATCCTTGTTTGAAGGACGTACAAGCATTTTATGCTAAGGAATTACCTATTTCATCACCAGATCCTATTACTCCACCAGCTATTTTGACTCCATCTCCGGTATTACCACCATCATTACTATTTGATCCTCGATATTTCTTTGTTCCTGAAGAACTATTACCACCTAAGAAGCGAATCCATTCCCCATCTTCTTCCTCAACTACGTTATCTAATTCATCCCGGAATCAAACCTGTGATTTGGTATCACCATCTTCCTCAGTTTATACTCCTACCCCACCTCAGATATTTGAAATAGGAAAATGTCCAATTAAGATGTATCTGAAACATCATGAGGGACAAATCGAAGATATTTTGAATTACTTAGATGAACTCTATCTTCACCACATCGAGAAAATGGAGGAAGGACGTATTGATAGAATGATCATACGAAGGAATAGTGACGAACTAAAGACCGAACTCAAGAAAATCCGTACTCAGATTATCAAACTTCAAAAGAAGCAGTTAGGGCAAAAGGATAAGATTGCCTTTGCTCATTATAGAATTTCCGATCTTGAACAAATCATTGAGAAAATCCAAGCTCGTCACCAAACAAATCAGGAAGATCTTTAGGATGTCATCTACCGGATCAAAATCATCAAGCTATTTATAACTTTATCCTAGCCACGGGATGTGTGGTATAAATAAAAACGCTTGTCAAATCTTGACTATGTACAGTAAGAAGGCAAGTTATTTATAAAGGCAATCCCGTTTCGTATCTTATTGTTTCCAACTTATCATCATTTCCACCATTTGCATCATTATCTCCGTCTTTATCTCTAAGTGCTTAAAAATTCAAAAATAAGCATTTCTCTTTAAGCATTTTAAGCATCACATTCTCTTTTATAACTTAGGATATCATTCTTATTACGTGTTATCTTTTGTTGATAGAATGCCTCCCAAAAGGACGTCAACATCTGAAACACCAGCCATAACTTTAGCTGCCATCCAGCAACTAATTAATGATGGCATTTCCTCAGCTCTGAAAGCACAAGCTGCATCAATGGCAAGTGCTAGTAATCCCAATAGAAACACTGGATTTACTGGAACTCCTGTAGCAAAAATGGGAAACTATAAAGAGTTCATTAGCTGTCAACCTTTCTACTTCAATGGTACGGAAGGAGCAGTTGACCTCATCCGCTGGTTTAAGCGGACTGAATCGGTATTTTCTCGTAGCAACTGTGCTGAGGAAAACAAAATGGCATTTACTACTGGTACTTTAACCGATGATGCCCTGTCCTGGTGGAATTCATACGCCCAACCCATCAGAATAGAACAAGCCAATAGGATCACTTGGACCGAATTAAAAAGGCTCTTAACCAATAAGTATTGCCCTCGAACTGAAGTTAAAAAAATGGAAGACGAATTTTACAACTTGGTTGTGAAAGGAAATGATCTTAAGACTTACATCAGAAGATTTTAGGAATTAGCCATCTTATGCCCACACATGGTACCAAACGCCTAGAAACTTATAGAAGTCTTCATCAATGGATTACCTAGAAGTATTAAAGGAAATGTTACTGCCTCGAAGCCTCAAACTTTGGAAGAAGCCATCAACATAGCCCAGAGGTTAATTGATCAGATAATAAAGCATGATTCTATTCAAGAAGCTAATGATCGTAAACGAAAGCTTGAGGATAAGGGAAACATCATCAACAACAACTATCAGAATAACTATAACAATAACAACCGTAACAATGATCACCACCACCAGTAGAACAGGAAGCAAGAAACCTTCAGGACTTATACTGCCACCAATGGGTATACTAGAAATCGTCCCTTGTGTGAAAGATGCACCCTACATCACATAGGTCCTTACACTGTCAAGTGTCAAATTTGCAACAAGATAGGACATCTACCCAAGAACTGCCGAAACAAAAGATCAACCGCTAGAAACAATCTATCCATAACTTGTAATGCCTGTGGAAAGAAAGGACATTATGCAAATCAATGCTCGAAAGCAAACAACAGGTATACAAGAAAGCATACTTAGAGACAAGCTTGCTTTTGTTCACTTTAGGATTTCTACTCTAGAATCAACTCTCGAGGATATACAGCTCTCATCAGAATCTTCTTCAATCTAAAAACTCTAATCATCAAGCTACAATCCTTGTCGTTTGTTGTTCTTATTCTACTACAAGATACTTAGCATAAGTATCAACTCTTTTTCATATGTAAATTTATCCATGAAATAATAAAGTGATAATTCCATTACATCTTGTTATCTGGTGGTATCAAAACTCGACATCATTTGTTAATTCCATTAATCCTATTATGTTCAAACTCTGAATACTCTCCTCATACCTTTGCAACATAAATTTTCATCCTCGAATATATGGGTGTCAGTATAATCAACATCTCAATATTATTTAACCATTCATGATCATATCATTTTCTACACAAAAATTGAAAACCGAGAACGGGAACGAAACCCGTTCTTTAAAAAGTGCATTTTTACAAAATAGACCCTACGAAAGTGAAGCTAATTTTCCTACAAACTTTATATAAAAAGAAAATTTTATAAAAAAGATTTTTATTTTTCAATTTTATTTTTCTATTTTTTATGATTTTTTAAAGTTTTTAAAGAAAATAAAAGATTAAAAATACTAAACTTATAGTAAAAATTCTAGAAAAAATACAGAAAATAGCTTATGATATAAGAAACCTAGGAAAAATAAGTCCGAAGTCGTAGCTTATAAAATAAGCTACGAAATAAGCTTAACAGCTTATTTGGCTTATAGAAGCCAAATTGTGTATAAAGATTTAATAAAAGGAAGAGTGAACGGATGAGCTATTGTAGCATGGTGTTAAAGCATGTGTGTTGTGTATGGAAGGTCGTGGGTTTGAGGCAGGCAAAGCCCCACTTTTTTGCACTTTTTATTTTTTTACTTTTATGAAAAACTAAATATTGGAAATTAAAAAAGGCTCAAAATTAAGCAGTTTTAATAAAAGGCACATAAGTTGAAAACCACTAATAAGCTTAAAAACAGCTTATTAAAAAGCTGTATCAGTGAGTGAGGTTTTGTTCTTGATTTTACTAAAAGCTAGTAAAAAAGCTCATTATAAGCTCAAAATGAAAAAGGAAAAGTATTCTAGACAGCTTATGAAATGCTTAATCTATAAATGCAAAGAAATCTAAGCTAGAAGTACTTTTAAGCAACTGAAATTGATCTTGAATCAAGCAAACTCATGAAATAAGCCATTTAGCACAAAAATCAATTAAGCTAAAATTCTTAAAAAGCTACACTAGACTATAAGCTTAAAGGAACTTATTAAACTACTTATTAGCTATCTAATTAATCCATAAAAACTAGTATATTAAGCTAAAATTAGCAAATTAAGAATCTACTTAAGTGACCTACTATTTTTGGCTTTTTAGCTTTTTAATGACTTTTACACTAAATTGTACTATAGTAAACTAGTTTGGAAATAAAAATTAAGCCCTAATCTATATTAAGCAATATCTATACTATATTATACTAAAAGTTAGTCTCCTAATTCCTACAAATTTAGGCTTAAAATGAAGCTCAAAAACAGCTTATATACTCAGCATATGCTGAGTATAAGAATCAGTATATACTGATGTATTTGACCAAAGACAATTCCAAAAGTGCAGGTTACCTTGAGGGTAATCCTGCACTAAGAAACACTCAACAAGAGTGTGTAAACTCAATTTAGTCACACACAAAGGCTAAAAGATCTTAAATCAAAATTAAACTCTCTAAACTTAAACTTATAAGTCCCCTGGTGCTAGATCAGGTAAAATAAGCCACTCACTCATCTCAACTTTGAACTAAGCTCTAAAACTTCTTAAAACTTGATTACTTATCAAATCTCAGCTGTCTCAAGCACTTTTACCAAATAACTTTGACTTATAGTGGTCAAATTGGCTTATTCCAAACACCCCTTTAACCTAGTGACATCTTTGAAAAAGTTTATGAATTGAAAACTAACTAACAAAACTTAAATACCAGATGAAATTTAGCTTATAACTAACTTAATACACATGATTTAACAGCTAAATTAGCAATAATCAAAGATCTAGGCTATTTTACTTATTTTTTTTGGTTTTTTAAAACTTATATGACAGTTTATAAAAATCTATGATCTAGGTTATGATAAGTAAAGACAGATGAACTATTGTGACTATTAAGCTAAATAAAACCCAATTAAGAAAAATTAGCAAACTTAATAAGCAAATAAGCAGATCTAAATATGCAAATATCAAATAACAAGCTATCTAACTACTTATTAAAGCTAGAAATTAAATGCTAGAAAAGTAAAGGAGGACTTACAAGCAGCTTCAGCTTAGAACAGAAGCTTGTGTGCTCTTAAGAGCTTATGGACTAGCTCTCCTAGCTTATGAATAAGCTAGGAGTATAAGTCCCATTTGGTTATCCATTTCAACCAACTTCCAAAAGCTTTCCATTATTATGCAAGGGTAAGGTATAGGATTTAAGCTGATTTTAGTTGTTAAAGTAAGGTTAAGACTAGTTAAGCACAAATCAAGAGCTTAGAGACTCTGAGAGCTATTAATTAGCTTATTGAAGAGAAAATGGCTAGATTTTAAGAGAGCCTATGATTAAAAGAGACTAAGAAGATTTAAAGGAAAATTTTAACTTTGATTAACTAAAAAACTCTGATTACATTATATAGAAAGGAGATTACAAAATATTTAAGAAAAATTCGAAATTATGCTAGACTAAAAGCTACTAAAAAAAACTCTCCTGTGTGTGTGAGAGTGGAGGCTTTTTATAGGCTGTTGAGGAAGATTCTAGGCCTGAGCTCATTTTCCTTTCATTCAATCTCTGCCTTCCATTTCCTCAATCATTGGATATTTGAGTTTTGAGCCGTTTGAAATTCAAATGTGGTGGATATAGGGATTGCCCTAGCGTGTCCATATCTTTATTTGACATCTTGTGCTTCTTTTGTGAGTGGTTTAGCATAAAAAACCACGCCCTTGTGTGCTTTCTCCATAGCTGATGTGTGCTCTTTGCTTGAGTAAACCAATGATTGCTCTTGATTTGACTAAACTATCCCTGCCATCATGTAGAAGATCACTTGAATTGACCATTTAACCCCTTTATTGACGTTTGCCCCTTGATTTTACCCATGTGGTGATTTGTAGAAGACGATGAATAGTAAAAAGGCCTTTGCGCCTTTTTACAACTGAAAACGGGTTAACTATTTTTAAACTTTGGACGAAATGCAATTTTAGTCCCTCACTTTGTTTTATCAAAGTATAGTGTACAATAACTTTTGAAAATAGCAACTTCAGTCCTTGTAGTTTATAGAAAAGATAATGGGTTAGGGCTTTGGGCTTATGAATCCGGGTGAGGCCCATTTAGGGTTTTTTAGGCCCAATGAGGCCTAGGGACTATTTTTGTAACTTTTGAAAAGTAAAGGACTTATTTGGATCATTTTGGGTTTTGTCTTCTTGTGGTTGACTTCTGTTGACCATGAGTTAACTTTTCTTTGACTCGATTTGACTGAGGCTTGACTTTTCCTGGCATTGGCTTTGAATTTCTTTGGGCTTCTTTTTGAACCTTACTGATTCTCTGTGTCCCGTGCTTGCCCGGTATTTGACTGTTTTTTTTTGTGATTTTTGATATATCCATACCTGCACACACAAAACACAAATACAAGCATATTTTTGCCATTTTTTGGTCTGTTTTGGGTTTAATTGGGTTATTTTAGGTACAAATGGATATGTGTATTTTACACTTATCAAAATTCCCCAAACTAAACGATTGTGTGTCCTCACGCAATATCACATGCCTTATAACCAAATACCTCAAAACTTCCCCAAACTAAACCTTTGAAAAGTAGCAAAGATTTTTGTTGAGAGAGTTAAGAGATCACAAGTTATAAAACACCCGATTTCCCATTTTCAAAGATTTTTCTCTTTTTATGATTTTTCTTGATAACTAACTACCTAACTACAACTTATTTGTGTTGACATAATGTATTGTTTTTATTACCTCATTGGTAACTTTTAGGATCATAGAACAAAAAGCACAATTAAGTGTCTAAAAGATAACTTCATCATCCCCGATTTTTCACTTTTCCCATGCTAAGCTTAAAAACAAGATCATTGTCAATTACAAGTCATGACACGTGAACACTAACTCATTAAATACTAAAGTGTTCTTACTTATTTCTCCAGCAAAATCCTTACATCCGTATCTCAAGATTTTACTTAAGTCATATACCCGAAGGCTCTTTAAGACTTTTGTTTCGATACTTATTAATTCCAAAAATAAATCGTAACGGTTAAGAACGCAATAATGAGCTCCTAGCCCTTTTCAAAAGATCAAATGTCATCAAGATTAAAAACCACATCGAGGCAACCAAAATTTAGCTTTTATTAGGCTACTAAGTAAGTCACCATTCAGATGTTCATATACCCTAAGGCTCCTTAAGGCAACAAAATAAAGACAAAAATAAGCAACATTCTTTAACCTCAGTCACCTTTAGAAGGCTTAAACAACATCGCCACTGCCTACCGACAATATGTAGCAAACATATTTCGACATCGGTAAACTTCATCGACCATTTAGAAGGTTGTAACATCTGTGGGACGTCAAGATACAGCAAACTTTATCAGTCTCGATTATTATTGAAGTTCTAAAAAAAACTTAACCCATAGTACCCTAGAGGCTCTTTAAGGAATAAGCAAAATAGTCATAGTAGTAGATACATATCGTAGCAAATAAAGTATTCCTAATGTGTACTCACCCAAGCAACAAAGGAACTAAGGAAAACTTCTATTAGCTAATTATTAACCAAAAAACCATACAACTCTATTTATTAAACATTTCTATATAGAAAGGTAAAAACAAAGCTAATGGGAGAAAAAGCCACCACATATTAACACTATAAAAAAATGTGAGGCCCCTCGAAAGAAAACCAACTATTCTACGTTTAATGTCATGACTTATAAATAACATTATCATTTCTTATTCTTCGCAATTTTAAAATCTCTAAGAAAGGAATTCGCGAACACTAGCCTATATAAAAATCCAACTCGGCATATTTTAAAATCTACTTGATGATAGCACAGTTTCATTTACTTAATGATTTCAAGTCTAGCATGTTTAAAGTCTACATGAGACTAGCATAAACTATCATCATTAATTGTTAAGAGAGAAAGCTAGAACTCTACACGTTCGATCGGGTCAAAAATTACTTCTTATTCTTACCAACGGAAAACCTACATTCGTGTATTTTTTTTTTTAATATTTAACTGATAAGAACTTAAAATTTTAAAATTTTTGCTATTTTTGTGGGAAAACGGGTACGTGAGAACAAAACAATAAGCAAGCAACATCAAATCGATAGATTCCCTTCCCCAAACTAAAACGAAACATGTCCCCTCAATGTTTTAAGAAGTCGGGTCCTCTAAACGAAAATCTATAAGCCGTTTATGAGTTTATGCAAAGAAAACGTTAATCGATTATGATGAAAGGATATCGGATTTCTTCCCCAAACTAATTTCACACAAAGGATGAGAAGCTCGAGTAGAACGGGACAAATCAACCGTAACCAGACATGAGAGGCTTCAAAGAATTTGTTGGGTTGATCCTACAAAAATCACAACAAACAAGCAACAACATCGAGAAATCGAAAGAGTTATACAGCCTCTCTCAACACAACACATTAGATAAAAATAGAAAAAAAAATAAAAGGATAAGCATGAGTTAAACTCCCATGAAGCGCATGTTTTTGAGTTCACCGAGTCTCAAGCTCGACTCGATCCCTGAATTTAATTGTCTTAGGGAAAGTTGAGGTCCTGGATAACCAATGGTGGGTGAATCCCCTCCATAGTAAGTGCTTAGAGACGGTGCATTTGACTATGAAATGTAGAACCATCGGGAATGAGACAATTTGGCAGTGCCTAAGATTAACTTCGGTTATTGAGAAAGGACCGGACCATCGGGACTTGATCTTTCCAGAGAAAATCTTTAATCGGTAGTTGAAAGCAATGACTTGATCATCACAATGGAAGATTCGTTACTTTATCTTGGAAACGTGTAGTTTCTTTGTCTTCATCCTGGTAGATTAGCGAATTCTCATAAGCTTTATCACGAAGCTCGCTAATTTTCATTGAGTTGAAGCTTTTTTTTTTTTTTTTTTGTTTTTTTTTTTTTTTTTTTTATTTCGATGATCGCCCGCGGTCTTTAAATCAAAGTTGGCATGCTTGAGAGCCCAATATGCTTTGTGTTCTAATTCAACTGGTAAATGATACGCTTTTCCATAAACTAACTTGTACGGAGTGCATCCAATTGGAGTTTTGTAAGCGGTCCTAAAAGCCCATAATGCATCATCTAGTTTGTACGGAACCATGAGGCAAACGGTATTTCTCCGACCAGACCATTCCAAATTCTTTGAAGACCTCGATTCGTGGATTCCAACTTGACCACGGTTTCGTATGAGGGGTAAGGATTCCGAAAAGACGATGGGTGACACCATATTTTGACATGACTCTTGCAAACTTATCGTTACAAAAATGGGTCCTTTGATCGCTTATGATTGCTCTAGGAGCACCAGATCGAGAGAACAGGGATTTTAAAAACTTGACAACTACTCGAGCATCGTTGGTGGGGAGCGCCTTGGCTTCAACCCATTTGGAAAGATAATCAATGGCTACCAGAATATATTTGTTTCCTCTAGACGACGAGAAAGGTCCCATAAAATCGATACCCCATACATCGAAAATTTCACAAACTTGGATTGCATTTTGAGGCATCTCATCACGTTGAGAGATTTTGCCTTGTCTTTGACATGCATCACAAGATTTGATCAATTCGTAAGCATCCTTATAAATTGTAGGCCAAAAGAATCCAGCGTCAAATACTTTCCTCCGAGCTATGTAATTGGCAACTGTTATGTGCCCCCGTTGGGTCCCATCAAATGGCAAGCCGTGAGAATTTCAAGCGCTTTCTTTGGCCATATACAACATCTAACGATGATTTTAACGGCAACAATGTACAAAGAGATAGGGATCATCCCAAAAATAATGCTTTACGTCTTTGAAAAACTTTTTCTTTTGTTGACTCATCATTCCTTTGACTAGAAAATTCCTCGCGTGGTAGTTTGCTATATCGGCAAACCACGGGGTATTTTGATAAGAATTCACAACATTTAAAGTTTCAAGAGGAAAAGTATCAGTAATCTCTTTTTGGATCAAAAACACTTACGTAAGGGTTTTCAAGACGAGAGAGGTGATCGGCTGCATAGTTTTCAGCTCCCTTGGTATCAATTACTGAAAAATTGAATTCTTGAAGAAGTAAGATCCATCTAAGCAACCTTGCTTTGGCGTCTTTCTTGTTGAAGAGGTATTTCAATGCGGAATGGTCCGTATAAACAACACTCTTGTTCATGATTAGATATGATCGAAACTTCTCAAAAGCGTAAACAACTGCAAGCATCTCTTTTTTAGTTGTTGTGTAGTTTGATTCTGCTTCGGTCATGGTCTTGCTAGCGTAGTGAATTGGTCGGAAATGCTTCTCAATTCTTTGTCCTAAGACCGCACCTATTGCATAATCACTTGCATCGCACATGATTTCAAAAGGTTGGTCCCAATCTGGAGCAATAAGAATTGGAGCTTCGGTCAACTTCTTTTTCAATATTTGAAAGGCTAGAATGCAATCTTCAGAAAAAATGAAAGGAGTGTTCTTTTCTAAAAGATGGGTCATGGGTCGAGAGATTTTGGAAAAGTCTTTGATAAATCTTCGATAGAATCCAGCATGCCCGAGAAAACTTCGAATTCCTTTGACGGTCGTTGGGGATAAGGAATGATTAGAAATATTACATCTAACGTTGCTGGCCTTATCGACTTCAATTCCTTTTCTAGAGATCTTATGTCCTAAAACAATGCCTTCTTTAACCATGAAATGGCTCTTTTCCCAATTTAGTGCTAATTTGGTGTCTTCACACCTTTTAAGCATTTTATCTAAATTGGCAAGACATGAGGAAAAAGAATCTCCAAAAACTGAAAAATCGTCCATAAAAACCTCCATCGTTTTTTCTATCATGTCGTGAAAAATGGCCATCATACAACGTTGGAAAGTTCCGGGTGCATTGCACAAACCGAATGGCATACGACGGTACGCGAAAGTTCCGTATGGGCACGTGAAAGTAGTTTTCTCTTGATCTTTAGGATCAATTGGGATTTGAAAATACCCTGAAAAACCATCTAAGAAACAATAAAATTCGTTGCCGGCTAATCGCTCTAACATTTGGTCCATGAATGGTAACTGATAAGTGTAGAATACACATATCCATTTATGCTTAAAATAGGCCAATTATACCCAAAACAGACCAAAAATGGCAAAAATATGCTTGTATTTGTGTTTTGTGTGTGCAGGTACGGATCAGTCAAAAATCACAAGAAAACTGTCAAAAACGGGCAAGCACGGACACGAGAATCTAAAGAAATCAAAGCCGAAGCCAGAAAAGTTAAAACCAGTCAAAGACAGTCAAAGATGGTCAATAAAAGTCAGCAAAGCCAAACCCTAGCCCATGTCCTTTTATAACAACCACAAGGGCTAAACTTGCTATTTTCGAAAGTCATTTATAACTCGAAAAAGGGAGAAAGAAGAGAAGGACCATTTGTGCTATTATTCCAAAGTCCAACAGTTTTAACTGTCAAAATAAGGGCGCCAAAAGTTACTATTTACCCATCGTCCCACTTTCACCCTCAGTTAAAAAACAAGGGGAAAATAGAAATTAAAGGGTGCTTAGGTCAATTCAAGTGATCGTTTACAAGATGGCAGGGAGAGATTAGTCAAATCAAGGCTCTAAGTATCCTTCTATCAAGCTTATGCCACGTAGCAATGGAGAAATGAAAGAAGCATAATGAAATGTGGGTTTTTATGCTAAAACACTTACAAAACTAACACAAACGTCACATCAAGGAAATGACACGCTGGCAATCCTCAGGTGTCCACAATTTGATCAAACGGCTACAATTGATGCTCAAATGATTGAAGAAATGATTGGCCAGGATTAAAAGATTGGAGAGCAAGGCAAGAGGGTCTGGAAGCTTCAGCTTGGCACTATAAATAGGCCTCAATTCTCACACACATGGGATCATCTAGTTTTTTTATCTTTTTCTTATCTAGTTTTTAGTAATTTAGTCTAGCTTAATTTCGTAATTTTACTAAAATGTTTTTGTAATCTCCTTT
>BQNB010101319.1:0-19543 GCA_026074375.1 Tanacetum coccineum | reverse complement strand
TTAGCTAAAGTCCTTTTGTAACATCTCCAAGGGCCAATCTTGAAATTTCCGAAAGTTATTTATAACTTGAAAAGAAAAAGAAAAAAAGAACACAAGGAGCCAAATGTGTAAACTTCTCAAACTCCAACAGTTTTAACTGTCGAAGAAGGAGCGGGAACATTTATTGTTCACCCATCGTTCCCAAAATTACCTCGCTATCAAATTAAAGGGTGCGTTGGTCAATTCAAGGAAGCTCAAGCACAAATGCAAGGACAAATTAGTCTAATCAAGGGGATACTTATCCTAGCTCAAGCTCAATGCCACGTTAGCCATGGTGAAAGCACAAATTTATGTGGGTTTTTGTGCTAATTTACTCACAAAACTAACACAAACGTCACATCAAAGGAATGACACGCTGGCAATCCTCAGGTGTCCACTTCTTGATCAAACGGCCACAAAAGGATCTCAAATGATTGATTAAATGAATGGCAGAGATTGAAGATTGGAGAGCAGGGCTAGAGGTCCTAGAAGCTTCTTTCAGTCCTATAAATAGGCCTCATTCTCACACACACCAGGCGTCTTGAATTTTTCTTTTTAATCTAGGTTTTAGTAGTCGATTTTTAGTTTTAATTTTTAGCTTAAATTCGTAATTTTCTTTAATGTAATTTTCTTTAATTAATGAAATTCAGTCTTTAGTATTTTAAATCTCATTTTCTAAGCTCTTCTTATTTTCAAACTTTAAATAAGCATAATTGTCTCATAAGCTAATAAGCCTCATTTTAAAGCTCTTTCAGTCTATAACGCTAAAAGAGTGTTTTGAATTCAGAATGGTATCTTACTTAAACCTTAATTCCTGTTAAATCTTTTATGGATTCGTATTGGATTAAGAGCTTTTTTGGAAGGGGACTTAACTTCCCCCCCTGGAAGAGTTCCCAGGACTTATACCCTCAGCTATATTAATAAGCTAGGAGCTTGTAAAAAAATGCTTGCCATTAATGGTTCCTTTTGTTTAGCCTATAGGGGATCAGAAGTTAGTTTCTCTTTTCTTCGTCTTAATTTTCAGTTTAATTATTTAGTTATTGCTTATATGTTTAATTTTGCTTATTTGCTTATTCTCTTTGCTTATTAGTGTTTAAATATCTCTTCACTTGTGCTTACGTGGTTTTTTCGTCATTATCGGTTTTTGATTAAATGTTTTAGATCATGAGTTATAAATTTCTATCATAATATACTATAAATCCAAAAAATATAGCTTAATTAGTTAAGAATCTTCGAATTTTACTTTTCAGTTGTTTAATCAGAGTGCTAAGTTTGTTTTAAGCTTAGTTTTTTTTCTGGTATTTAGTATTTGTTTAATTAGATTCTCGTAATAGCTTTTCTCGAATTCTGTCTATAATGATTAAGTAGTGTTTGGTTAGTGCTACTCTTAATTTGCACTAGCTAGTTAATTTAACATAAGTCTGCTGAGCCTTTACACTATCACAGTTTCTTATCTTCCAAAGTTAGTACTTGCTTTAATCAGTTAGTCTGCTAGCTTAGATTTAAGTAGGAATTCAAGTAGTATTAAAATTTTTGTTATAGCTTATCTTAAAATCAGTTTGAGTTTTCATTTTCTAGACTTAATCATAGCGTAAATCGTTCTTTATAAAAATTTGCATCAGCAGTACTTTCAGCAAAAGTACTGTTGAATTTTTACACTAGCAGTACTAACCTCAGTTAGTACTGCTGTGTTCTCAGCTTAATTTAGAACAGTAATTTTAGGATCTAGTTTATCAAATTTAGTAGGACTTGAGTTTTAATATAGCTTAATATAGTTTAAGTCTTTAATCTTGTTTTATAGCTTATTGTCTTAGGCTTATTTTGACTAGTCAAAAAGTCATAAAAAATCCTGGAAAACTCAAATTCTAAGTACTTAGATTCTTTAGTAGATTTAAATTTGTTAATTCAGCTTTTAAGTTTAGATTTTACAGCTTAATTAGATAGCTTATAAGTAGTTTAATAAGTCTTCAAAGTTTTAGAGTCTAATTTAGCTTAATAAAGTTTTTATCTTGCTTGGATCTTGAGTTTCTTTGCTTATTTCTTGAGTTTGCTTAGTTTATGTTAAATTTCAGTAGCATAAAAGTAGTTTAAGCTTAGTTTTCTTTGCATTTCTAGATTAAGCACATCATGAGTTTTCTAGATCACTTTTCCTTTTTAGAATTAAGCTTAATTTGAGTATTTTATAGCTGATTTAGTAAACATTAGCCCAAACCCCTTGTTTCTGTGTAACTGTCTATTGAGAAGCTCTTATTGAGCTTAATTGAGATTTTCAGTCCTGGTAGCTTTTATTAATTTTGTTCCCACTAAATTCCTTTACAACTTTGCTTCTTTGAGTTTTTCATAATAGGCACTTTTCAAATTTCACCTTAATTCGGCATTAGTTTGTTGTCGGGATAGATTCTCAGGGTAGAAAGTGTAACTTTTCGATTTTAATTGTTTTTTCAGTTAGTCCCTCCGTTAGTTTGTTAGTTTCCCCGTTAGTTTCTTAGGTTTTTGCACCATTGGTCCTTAGTTAAGTTTTTTATTTAGTGAAAATTTAGTTTACATTTTTAGGATTTAAAATTTGTTTATTTGCTTAATTGTCATTATTTGTTGCTTTTTAATTTCGTGTTATAGATTCTCCATAATTTCTTTGCTTCATTCAAATTCAGGATCCGAACTAAGGTGGTTTCAATCTTCATAGTCGTTGGGGAAACGACCCGGGTGATCATACTTACCCGGTATAATATACGTATTATATATTATATTATATATATTTTTGAGAGTGAATTTTATCAAGGGTAACTTGGTAATCTTCTTAATTACTCTTTTAAAGTATTATATTTTATAAATATCTTACGTGTATAAAACTACGAATCAGTTTTTGGCGCCGTTGCCGGGGATTAGTGTTTACGATTCCTACGTTTTGTGTTTGTTGATTTGGTTTGAAGATCCTTTCATCCTCGAAAGTTTTGTTTTTGCTTCATAATTCAAAAATCCAAAAAAATTATAAAATATAAAAAGTAAAAAAATATTTTCCTTTTCTTTTTAGTATAAGTAAAAGATAAAAAATAGAAAAAAATAGATAAATCTAATATATAAAAAATCTTCTTTTAATTATAAAATAAAATCACCATTGGTTAATAATTACAAAATATAACATTCTCAACGGAGGTGTTATCATTTTAATTTCCGGTGAACTTGTTGGTTCCTAAATCGTAATTAAAGATTTAACACATGCCTTTTGTGTCTTACAAGTTCGAGCTAACTTGAAAAGAAATTTTCAAGAGCTACCGTGAAGTAGTTGATTATTTGGTTTAAGTCTCTTTCGTGTAACCGTTAAAATTCATTGTGTAAAAAAAAAAAAAATTAGTGTAACTTAAGCATAACTTCAACCATACGGGGGCTAAACCTCGATGTCCCAAGTGTAACTTCAACCATTACGGTCCTTGTACACCAACATGTTACTAACTGCAAGGAAGCTTGGCCACCTGGCCAAAGACTGTAGGAAGCCAGCTGCGACTGCAACAACAACAACCACAATAACATATCAACAACAAACCGCAATAACAATAACACAACAAACCGTAACACAACCAACCCAAGAGCCCAAGGGGGCAAAATTTCCAATGCATCGTTTGCTTTGAGTGTGGGCTCCAGGCTCTTCAGGAACAACTGCCCCCAGTGGAAGAACATGAATAGGGAAATGGTTAGCGGTGTAGCCTGGGCTTATGCTAGTGGGAGTTGAAGGGCAAAACCCTAGACAACAACGTTGTGACAAGGTTACGTTTCTCCTAAACAATCGTTGTGCTTCCATTTTATTTGATACTGGTGCTGATAGATCTTTCGTGTCTTACTTCAATTTAGTGCTTTTGATTTATATTGCCCCCATACTATAGATCATGGTTATAACGTAGAATTAGTGGATGTAGATTAATTTTGGGTAAATACGGGTATGAATGGGTTGCACGTTCAAATTTTTGAACCGTCTCGTTTCACGGCGACATAATGCCTGTAGAAAATGGGTACCTATGACGTCATAATTGGCATGGACTGGTTGACGAAATATCAGGCCTTATTCACTGTGCTAAGAGAATTCGCTTTGTATTCCTTTTTGGGAGCGAAATCCTCTAATTTTTCATGGAGACGGAATTAGAATAAACGCGGGGACTCGATTTAAACATCAATTTCGGTGCACCAAGGCCCTGAAGTATCTGCTGCTAGGACTGTCACGTCTTTTTGCACATATTACGTCAAAGATGGAGACAAGTCGAGAAGAAGCAACTGCATGATGTACGATCGTCTAAAAATTTTCCCCGAAGTATGTAATGAGGACGTGCCGGTTCTTCCACCTACTAACAAGTGGAATTTCACATCGAGCTAGTACCTGGTGTTGCACCCTTGTAGCACGGGCCACCTTATCGTTTGGCCCCATCCAGAAATGAAAAGAATTGGCGGATCAATACAAGGCTTTCCTGCAAAGGCTTTATAAGACCTAGTTCGTCACCATGGGGAGTCCAGTTCTATCGTCAAGAAGAAGGAGTGTGATCGTTACGGATGTGCTTAGTTTATCGTCGAACTAAATCGAAACTAACGGTGATAGGAACCGTTTTCCGCTACCAGATTCGATGACTTATTTCGATCAACTTCAAGGGTCGATGTTGATGTTTACTCAAAAATCGAACTTAAGGTCAGGTTATCACCAATTGGGTTTCGAGAGGAAGGACTATCGAAGATGCCTTCAGATCTCGATATGGGACATTTGTATATCCAGGTTTACCCGTTTGGTTTAAACCAAAAGCACCTTGCTGTGTTTATGGACCTCATGAACCGAGTTGAGTGTGAAACCTTATCTGGACAATTCGTAATGTCTTTATTGTCGATATTTTGATCTATTCCAAGAACAGGCAGACTAAGAGCCACGAGAGCATTGAAGTATAATATGGGAGTTGTGAAGATAGAGGTGAGTTGTATGCAAAATTTTCCAAGGTGTGAATTTTGGGGGATTCCAATGTACAGTTCCTCGGTCACGTGATTGTTAAATAGGCCTTCACGTGGGTTCCAGCCAAGATCGAATCGGTAATGATTGGGGCATCTCCTAATGACAACAACAGAGATTCGTACAGTTTTAGGTCTTG
Source organism: Tanacetum coccineum (assembly GCA_026074375.1). Classification (NCBI taxonomy): domain Eukaryota; kingdom Viridiplantae; phylum Streptophyta; class Magnoliopsida; order Asterales; family Asteraceae; genus Tanacetum; species Tanacetum coccineum. The sequence continues at coordinate 14,408 of BQNB010101319.1, read as the reverse complement.
CTGGGTATTATCGATGATTCATTGAAGGGTTTTCAAAGATCGCCAAAACAAATGACCAAGCTCACTCAAAAGAAGGTCAAGTTTGAGTGGGGTGACAAACAGGAGCACGCGTTCCAGTTATTAAAGCAGAAGTTGTGTAGTGCACCAATTCTGGCTGTTACCCGATGGAAGTGAAGATGTTATCATATAATCGATTGTTCAAAGAAGGTTTGGGCGCTGTGTTGATGCAAAGAGAGAAGGTGGATTGATTATGCATCACGCCAGTTTAAAGATCCAAGAGAAGAACTATACTACTCATGATCTTTAAGAACTTGGATGCAAGTAGTGTTCGCTCTGTAGATTTGGATGGCACTATCTGTATGGGACCAAGTGTACGGTGTTCACTGATCATAAGAGTTTTACAGCATATTCTTAATACAGATGGAATTGAAAATGGAGACAACGCGATGGTTAGAGTTGATTAGTGATACGGATTGCGATATTCGTTATCACTAGGGAAGGCAAATGTCGTTGATGATGCTTTTTGAGCAGAAGATCGGGAACCACCGTTAAAGTTCGAGCTTAGTTCATGACTATTGGCTTGGATCTTTCCTCAAGCTAATCTTGAACGCTCAGAATGATGATGCACGGGTGGAAACCAGAGAACATCAAGAATGAGATGATTGGAGGTATGCTGATTTGAAATGCTAAATATCAATAGGCAATTTTGAACGGAAAAGTTGGAATGGATACCTCGTAGGGATGGTAACCTATGCCTCAATGGCAGGAGTTGGTTACCTTGATATGGCTGATTTAGGACTTGTGATCATTGCAAGAGTCCCACAAGTCGAAGTTTCAATCCATCCTGGTTCCCGTGAAATTGGTATCATTGTTGTAAGGAAGCTAGATTGGTGTGGCCCATATATGATTAGCTGATATCGCCATTTGTTAGCAAGTACCTTGACTGTGCTAAGTGTCATGGACCGAACATCAGAGACAATTCTGGGTTTTAGTTAGTACAAACCGAGATACCTCAATGTAAGTGGGACAATATCATGATGGATTTTGTCACAAAGCTTCCTAAGTCATCACAAGGGTATGACACCATTTGGGTAATAGGTTGACCAATTACAAAGTCCACATTCTTATATACCCATGAAAGGAATGACCCTCTGGAGAAACTAGCGGAGGTGTATAAAGGAAGTAGTAACAAGGCATGGAATACCTGTCTCGATTATTTGTTGATCTGACCACTAGGTTCGCATCAGAATTTCTGGAGGTCACTTTAGAAGCTTTGGACAAGTTTAGATTATGAGTACGGCTTATATCATCCGCAAAACTGAGGACCAAAGCGGGGGGTGGGTGCGGAGAGAACCATTCAAACTCTCAAAGGGTATGCTTAGAGCTTATGTGATAGTTAACCATTTGCCATTGGTCGAGTTTTCATATAATAATATTTATCATGCTAGCATCAAGGCTGCACCATTTGAAGCACTTTACGGTAGAGAAAATGTCGCTCGCCTGTTTGTTGGGCTGAGGTTGGAGAAGTTCAACTCACCGGTCCAGAGATAGTTCAAGAGACGACTGAGAAAATCATTCAAGTTAAGCAAAGGATGCAAGCCGCTCGTGATAGGCAAAAGAGCTACGCTGATTTGAAGCTTCATATATACGATGGGTTTGTGGTATTGGAGATAATGTGATGCTCAAGGTTTCGCCTTGGAAGGGGTGGGTTGTTCATTTGGCTTCACGAGGGGAAATTATATTCCCAGGTTTTTGGAACTTTCAAGTGTATTAAAAAATGGTTGGAGAACGTTCCACGTGGCCAAATAAAGAAGTGTTTTGCCGACGAAACCTTAGCCCGTCCGTTGGATGGACTTCATTTTTGATGATCAAGTTCAGTTTGACGATCGGAACCTATAGAGATCACGGATCCGTGAAGTTAAACAGTTGAAGCAAAGCCGTATCCCATTAGTCATGTTCGATGAAATCCAAGACCGACGGTCCAGAGTTTACATGGGAACGCGAAGATCAATTCCGGCATGAAAAATACCCACATTGGTTCTTAAGGTCGGGCCATCGTCAAGTGCGTGCGTCTTAAGCCTTTGAGGGGACAAGGCTCAATTAAGTGGGGGAGACTATAAAACTCGTTTTTAGGTCATTGTATGACTATTATGTAATTCATAATTTATTTTAGGGTTTTACGCTTTTACTCTTTAAACCGGTAACGGTTAAGTTAAATCGCCGGTAAACTGGAAAATGATTCATACAATTGTAACGGGCCTTAAACGATTAAATGTTTGCATCAAGAAGTGTTATATGATTATTATGAGGATAATTAATAACTTTGTTCATCTTATTTTTATCGGCTACGTTAAAAAAATGACTTCACGTTTGTAATAAAATGCGGTTTAGGATAACCGGAGGAAGTTATAAAACCTAACTACGCCTTATCAGATTTACCCACGATTATACCCATTACTCAATATAATAATATAACAATCTTTATTATATATATATTATTATATATATATATATATATATATATATATGCCGAAAATTTCAAGATAGAACCAAGTATTCATCACTTTACTTAATATCTAGATATTTAAAGAAAGTACTCTTACACCTTTATCAACTTGTCATGTTAACCTTGACCTAGGGTTAGAAAGTAACCATGGTTAAGTTAGGAAGATATTTTGACTATAAATACCCATGCATGCATAAGTAATCTTTACTTATATTCCTTCTTACATGCAAAATTCATTTTTCTTCCTCTCTTTTACACTCCAAAACTCACGGCACACTTAAGCCATATATCGTGCAAACAAATCCATACTTTGATTTTGTAAGATTATACAACCCTTTACACAACATACTTAAGGTATTCTAAGGTGTTTTGCATTCATTGGTTCATTTCTATTTGAAGTAATAAGAGAAAATGGAAAGGATGTTGGGTTTTGTGAAACCTATCTAGGGGTTATAAGCTTGAAGCTTCGGGTTTGAATCTAAAAACGGGTTTAGACTTATTTCATCATCTCCTTACATCTATTTACTAAGTTTTTCCTACTTCTACTTTTATACATTTTATTTCTTATGTTTTTATGTGTTACATTGTTATATATAGCCAATAATCACACTAATGTCTTTTATTGTGTAATTTGGGTTTTTAATTGGTGTTTATCAATTCTACTACTTTTTCTCATGTCTGATTGTTATTAAATATCATGGAAAATAGATCTATAAAGAGTGTTAACTTATGGTTTAAGTATAAAACATGTTTAAGGACTAATTAGGGTTTTAAAGGTGATCTAATGTAAATCACTAATGTAAAACATGGATAAAGTATATGGGTTGAATTATTACATGAATTTACAAGAACTAGAGTTGTTCATTGGGTATTTATTATTGTAGTGACCACATATGTAATAATGGTTAAATTAGTTTTTATAATAAACTACTAAAGAATATGATACAATAAAAAATGGTTTTTATAAGTAATACATTAAATACATTTGGGCGGTTTAAAATTCGAACTTAAGACAGTAGGTATTGTTATTTTATAAAATTTTTCGCTCATGAAGTTTCCATATTGATAAGGTAAAGCCGAATAAAAACCGATTATAACGAAACAGGATACGTTAAAATGAGTTTACGACTATAAATTACGTTTATATAACTTTTTTTTAAAAGTAGTTACTATTCATTACTGCAACTTTTTATTTTTATAACTCTAATTTATGATATCAACTTTTAAATTCGAGATCATACTCAGAACTAAAGAATCGTTAAAACGGAAACTTTTATCGAATAATATTCACATTTTCGGTAATTAAAGTTTATAATAGAAATTTTATATACTTTGTACAGTAAATGTACTATTCATCAGCGGACCAACTTTATAAAATATAAATACCGTTTATATATCAAAAACGTACTCGAAGGATTTCACTAAAATCGGGTTTTTTATTCAGAATATAAGTTATTTACGATTACAAGTTTACGCTATTTTTAAACCCTTTTTAAAACGACAAAACGAGCTGTTGTGAACAGTTAATTTTATTTCATCGCTGAATCTTTAAAAACTTTAAAAATTGTATTTTTTGATCGCTCGTATTACTTCGAAGTCGTAGGACGTAAAAACGCGAGCAAAGCAACGGGCTTAAAACGACCAAATTATGTCATTTTTACGAAAAGTATATTTATAAAACGTAACGATTTGTCGGTTGTTTATGCCCTGTAATTTAGAATAATGACTTGGTTATCAATGTGCTAATAATTTCTAGGGAGTTTTCATATTGAGCGCATTTAGTTGGCGTATTGACGAGTTGTTGGATTTACGATTTAAAGTGTCCTAACTCCTCGTACATCATGTCATGACCTCTTTAATTGTGGATAGACCTGATCGATTGTAACGATGTATCAACTATAAGATTATTTTCATTGTTCATAAACTAAAGTACTCAGTACTTATACGACCTTATTTTAAATAGGTTGCATTTATCGTCTTGCGTGACGTTTTATCTGTGATTATTTGGACTATCTATACTCAAGGTGAGTTCTAGCCCCACTTTTAAGTTTTTATGATTTCTATTATTCGGGGTGTAGAACATGCTTATGTTTTATTAATTGACGCATGCGAACGAAGTGTTTAAAGTATATTGATTAGGGGTTGCCTAAGTAGCAGCGATACCCTCCTGAGCCATTTTCATGAACTGTCAATTGCATAGATGTAGTTGTTAATTGCATTATGTTTGATGACTGCGAATGATTATAAATAGATCTATTGGGGTTAACCTCCCCGTTGGGTGATTAGCTATCACTGGAAGAACGTTGTCCATGGCGGGTACTTGGACTGTGTTGCGGGTTACAAAATTTGTACGGGCAAAATAACTGCTAATATAGCAAATATAGGTTTAGTGCTTCGGTTGTTCAGGCTTAGTTGCTAACAGTAAATTGGTTTTGTGATTGTTGGCATTTGTTGTAACATCACTGGGGATGTCTTGCGGTTCCTGCATAATTTAAATACATAAACCTTTGAATTCACCAACAATTTTTTGACGTTTTATGCATGTTGGTCAGGGAGGTCATTAGGCACGAGATGCATGGATGAAATTGGATTATGTTTTGGTTATGTACTGTTATAGACTTGTGTGTTATATGTTTGGGAAATCTATGTGTACTTTTGTTATTATGAAAAAAAAAGAGATTAAGTTTAGGCTTATAAGCTTTTGTATTATTTCTTTTTTTTAAATCAAATGTATCAATCTAAACGAATGTTTGTGTCGTTCTTATATATATCTTGTGCTGGGGGGGCTGTTGATTTTGAAGTAAATAAAAAAAAAAAAAAAAAAAAAAATAAAAAAACAAAAAAAAAAAAAAAAAAAAAAAAAAAAAAAAAAAATAAAAAAAAACATGCCCCAGGATCCTTATTTGCTGTTTTGCGAACCCTTTTTGGGTTGTGTAACAGGCGTTTTTGGTCAATTCGATCAATATGTCTTTGTTAGTTTAACATCTTTTAAACATTGACGCAAACTTTGGCATATGGATGAGAGCATCCGCAAAACTAAGCTCAAAATGAAGGTTTTGAAAGATTTCCATAAACTTTAAAGAAAGAATGTCATCTTTTTCACGAATCTTTTGTTTGTTGAGTCTAGAAGGGTTAGTAACGGTAAATAGGGTTTGGCTGTGTTAGCATCGAAAGAAGGTAAGTTGATTGGTTGTTCTTTGTCTTTGGTTTGTCTTGGGGAGCTAATGGAGGAGGTGGAGTCTTCGGGGCTTGGTAGCTCAGTATCCTTTATACCTCATTGTTCCTTTTCACCTCTGGCGGGCGGGGGGCTGGAATGGAGTGGTTCCATCGTATGAAACACCACTATGAGTCGTAATTGCCTTGGCTTCATTTCTATGGTTTGGAATGGTATTGCTTGGTAAAGTACATGAACTTGAAGGTTGGTTGGTGTGATAGCTTTGCATGAAACTGAGCATCATCTTCTAAAAATCATCTTGCTTCTTTTGAAAATCATTGTAAACTCTTTGAAAATCATTTTGGTTCTTTTGAAAATTATCTAACTTCATTTGTAAGTTATTCATATTCACATCATTAGCTTTAGCATAACTTTCAAAATCCGTTTTAGACACACCTTGAATTTGTGATGAACACGGGAGGTAAAGCTTGATTAACTAATAGGTGATTGGTTGTGTGGGTTGTTATTATGGTGGGCTTAATAAGGCTCCTTGATTGTTTGGACGGTTTTGATTAAAATTTCATCCAACATTGTGATGCGAACTGAAATGTTTCTTGTATAGCGGTTTTGGTTGTTATGGATCTTTTGGTTGATTGATATCCTGGTGGTTTCATTTGAATTGCTAAACTTAGTTGGTTGGTTTCTTTGGAAGAAAATATACCAACGCGGCTGCGGTTTGTTTGGAATTTGTTGGATGTTGTCATTTAAAAACGGGAAAATCGTTTCCACCTCAGATAACGACAATGGGTAAAAATTGTGATTCGATCCACACATACAAATACTTCCTCAACCCGCTTTGTAGGGTGGGGGAGTTTTGTTAGTAACAATTGAAGCTTTCATTTCTTTCATCATGTGTTTCATCTGATAGTCATCTTTATCCTCGAGAGAAGCTGCTATTTGTTAATATCGATAGAATTTTAGAAGGTAAAGTTTAAAATGAGGAGCATCCGTACTCACTATTTGAATCATTAGCAACGACTTCTTTAAGTAATGAACTTTTGACTTGTTTTCATAATCCTATAACCTTCTTGAGGAGCATCGTGTCTAAAAAAATTGCCACCTCGCAGCGGAATCTAAGGCTTTTGGATGTTGGACTTCAAAAGAATTATAATAGTTATCAAAGTTGGTTGTCGTTTCGAAAGCCATTGTGAGGGACATTGCGAAGGAGTCCTTTAAAAACAATTTCCCATGTTCATGAGGTTTCGTTTGGTTTTTGGAAAAAAAAGTAATGATCTATTCCGATTGTCAAGTGGTTTTTGAAGGGGGGGAAGAATTGATTTTGAATTTTTGCATAACAGGTCGTCCCATGTGAGAATTGATCTAGGAGGTTCCTTGTCTAACCAATCTCGGGCTTCACCGTCTAGAGAAAAAGGGAAAAGCAAAGTTTTTCGAAGTGTTTGGACTTCGGGATGTCTAATATCGTTTGAAGTGACTTTGTTGAAAAATCGAAGGTGATTGTGAGGGTCTTGTCTACCCGTGAACTTATTACTTTGCACAAGATTGATTAAAGGTTGTTTAAGCTCGAAATTGTTGGCATTAATCGGTGGGACAACAATAGCATCTTCATACCCTCGATGGGTGCTTGTAAACATTGGGCCATAGGTACGATTGTCGGCATTGCAACAATGTTGTGATGACCAATTGGTTCTTTCTAAATTCAAAATTTTAAACATACAAACGCTTGCTTTGTCACACATCTCAAGAGCTGTAAATCAAAGTTTCAATGTTTTTTTGCGAGTCAAAATATTTTTTATATTCTGCAAATAAATTAAAAAACAAATAGTACTAACGTATTGAATAAGTAATATAGAATTTAATAACAAACTTATGTTAAATATTACTAGTCCTACGTAAGTACATACCTGAACTTCTTTTATTGCATCCGCTTCCTCATAATAACAATTTGGATCGACGTAAGTCGGTCCGTAAGTATCTTCATTGTAAACATGAATGTCGTCATAATCTTCTATGAGCGTCAACTCATTGTCTTCGAACAAAAAATATTTCGACATACCTTGATTTTGCTCGGCAATCTTTTCTGGGTTTATATCAATATGTTCTTTTTTGCTATTAGAAAGAAATAGGTTAGTTTTTTAAATACAACTGTAAAACATGATTAATCTAAAAGAGAATTGGTATATCCTCCCACATTTTCTTCCTATACATCCTTTTACCCATGCAAAAATACATACTACGTATTAGTGTTTTCCACTCATTATCTTTCTTCATCTCTTTTTATCTAAACCGTCAGTTTTTAGGGTCCTGGCGGTAGGAGGATGGTGTCAGTTTTATATACCCAAAATATATATATAAAATAAAATACTTCAAAGAGCAATTAAGAAAATTCCCTAAGGAAAATTCACTCTCAAAAATATATATAATATAATATATAATACGTATATTTAACCGGATAAATATGTTCACCCGGGTCGTTTCCCTAACGACTAGTGAAATTGAAACCTCGTTTAAGCTTGGATTGTGATTTGAATAAGAAAATAGATGATTTGATGATCTATAACTACTAAATAAAAAAAACAACAATTAAAATTGAAACTTTAAGGCAATTTAAACAATTAAACAAATACGGAAAACAAATAAAATGCGACAATTAAACAAATAGACTAAAATTAAACCCTAAAATTGCAAACTAAGTTTCTAAACCTAAATTGGGATAAAGGGAAATTTTAAGAAAAAGAAAAATATTTTTTTGATTATTTTTGAATTTTTTATTACTTAAAAACTATTTAATTCTGATTAAATCCTAAAAATAAAAAGAAATAGAAAATAATTGAAATTATATTTTTCCTAAGTAAAATAAGTAAAAAGAAAATTTTAGAAAGAAGAATCACTATTTTTGGGTTTTTAGATTTAAAGATATGAATTTTCTAAGATTTAAACTAATCAAAAACTTTAAAGAAAATAAAACTATTAAAAATGAAATCCTAAAAATTTTATAAAAATTAAACTAAATAAAGAAAATATGCAAAAATTGTATAAAAATAAAAGCCCTAATTTTTATCTTTTTAATAAACTTTAATTAAACTAATTAAATTCTAAAACCTAATTATCAATTAAAATTAAAAACTAACTAACTGAGGACTAACTATGAAAAGCCTTAAAGGACTAACAGTGAACACAAAGGGACAAACGGGGAACTAACTGAGTTAACCTACAAATGAGAAAATTACAAAACCTACCCTGAGGCTTAGCCCGTTTACAAGCTAAGTCCTTTCTTAAGCTTAAAAACAAGGTAAACTAAAAAGTGCTTTTCAGCAAAAACTTAAAGAAGCAAAGTTATAAAATAAGCTGAGGAGAACAATTTTAACAAAAACACTTAGGGCTGAAATCCACTAATAAGCTCTTAAAGAGCTTATCTTTAAGCTGACTTCAGAAAGTAAGGGTTTTCCCTTTGTTTTTACTAATTAAGCTATAAAAAGCTCAAAATAAGTCCAAATTGGAAAACAAAAGATGTTCTAATTAGCTTATAACTTGCTTAAGCTAATTCAGAAAAGAAAATAGAGCTAGGAACTCTTTTAAGCTACTGAAAATGATCATGAAACAAGCAAACTCAGAGATTAAGCCAATTAGTACAAAAACCAATTAAGCTTAAAAGCTCAATAAGCTATTCTAGACTAAGAGCTTATGAGAACTTATGCAACTACTAATAAACTATCTATTTAAGCTATAAAAACAAATTCCTTAAGCTAAAATTAACAATTTAAGAAACTACTTAATTACCTACTGATTTTGGCTTTTTTGACTGATTAAGTGATTTTAGTAAGCTAAATTAAAACTAGCAAAATAAGCTGGAAAAGGAAATTAAGCCCTATTCTATATTAAACTATATCTAAACTATATCCTATTAAAAGTTTAAACCCTAAATCTTTTAATTACTTAGCTTAAATGAAAGCCAAAAGTGACAGCAGGAACTAAGCTGTTCCTGCTGGTGCACTTTGCACAAGCTCAAAACCAATAGTGCAGGTTACCTTAAGGGTAATCCTGCACTTGGACACACTCCTTTAGAGTGTTTAAACTTAATTAAAGCACAATCAAAATCTCAAAGAGCTTGGATCAAAATGAAGCAGTTAAAACCTAAGCTAAAAGCTTCCTTGGTGCAGGAACATGCATAATAAGCCACAAGTTCATTTAGACTAAAATCTAAGTACTCAAATCTTTTCAACACTTGATTACTTATTAAAACTCAGCTGACCAAAGTGTTTTGCCCAAAAATATTTGACTTTTATTGGTCAAACTTGCTTATGCCAAACACCCCTTTACCATTTTGACAAAAATGGTTTTAAACTTAAATTGCAAATCTAATTAACAAGTACTGAAGGTCCAGGTTAACTGATTGGATCTTTGCAGCCTATAAAGGATGATAGCCAAGATGTATAAATACACACGATTATGTAGAAACAATGACTATGAATACTATGTGTTAATGCGGAATCTTAACACAAGTACTAAGAAGAACAATGAACAACTGAATAACAACTTTATTAAAATGTTCTTGAGGAGTACAGATTGCTAACTATGATATTGTATATTCTGTATGATCTTGTGTTCAACTGTTATATCTAACTATGCCTAGGGTTCCTTTTATATGATAAGGATAACCCTAAAAAGGCTTACATATCTATTTATATAATATCTCATAAATATCTTTTAAATATCTTCTCAACGGTACTAACTATCTTTCTACTAACGGTACTAACTATCTAACAGTACTAACTACTTTGTACTGTCGGTGCTAAGTATAACTGACAGTACTAACTATTGTACTGTCGGTACTAAGTTAAGAAAACATTAATCCTAACAAGTACTAACTACCAGATAAAAACTAGCTTATAACTAACTTATTAAGCATAAACTAACAACTGGATTTAGCTAAAACTTAAGATCTAAGATTATACTAAATTTTTGGTGTTTTTATGGTTTTATGACAATCTAAATATTAAACTAATGATCTATATCTCTTAAGCTAAAAACAGATTAACTAATTAGTTTAATAAGCGAAATGAAATTCAAACAAGCACTAATAAGCATACAATATAAGCAAATAAGCAGTTCTAGGCTATTAAGCAAATTATCTATTATTAAGCTAATAAGCTTTGTTTCAAGCTTATTTCTTATGATTTCCTAAATGTTGCCCTCAACTCTAAACCATTCCTTCATTATTCATCTCATCAACAATTTTAGAAGTTTAAAGAGTGATAAGAGCTTATGGAGCTTATACTAGTTTAATTGAGCTTATAAGAGCTTAAAGGCACAATTTGAGATATCAAAGCTTAAATTTAAAACAAATTTAAATGAAAACTAAGCTTATATTAATGACAAAATTTTAGATTACAATACTTGAGAAGACAAATTACAAGAGCTAGATTGTTGAAAGAAAATTACATTTAAAAAAACTACATAAGCTAAATTAAGCTAAAAATAAAAAGCTAACTAGATAGTGTGTGTGTGAAAAGTGTGTGCTATTTATAGTCCTTCTCTGAACCTTCTAGGAGCGCCTTGCTGCCCACGCCCCTTTCAATCATCACCATTCATTCCTTCAATCATTAGGTAGTGAATTTGAGCCGTTAGATCACTTTGTGGACACTTGCGGATTGCCAAGCTGTCATTCTTTGATTGTGACAGCTTGTGCTACTTATGTGAGTGATTTGAGGGCAAAACCCACATATCATTTGTGCTTCTCCATTGATGATGTGGCTTGAGCTTGAGTGAGAGCTTAAGTGAGCAATGATTTGACTGAAATAACCCTTCCATCTTGCTTAGGAGCCTTTAAATTGACCAATAGATCCATCAATTTCCATTTGCCCCTTGATTTTACCCTGGCTAGTAAAACAAAAGTGAAGATGAACAGTAAAAAGGATTTGGCGCCCATTTTTTTAACAGTTAAAACTATTAGATCTTTGGTGAAATTGCAATTCTAACCCTTGTCTTTCTTATCTCCCTTTTTAGTTATAAAAGTTTTTTTGGAAACATGCAAGTTTAGTCCCTGGATTTTATAAAAGAAAGAGTTGGGCTAGGGTAATGGGCTTATGGATCCGGGTATGGTAATTTAGGGTTTTTCAGGCCCAATAAGGTTTCTTAGGCCCAGTAAGGGGTGAGGGGTTATTTTTGGACTTTTGTGAAACTTGGAGAGTGAAAATGGAATATTTTTGGGTTTTGTCTTTTATTAATTGACTTTTTGTTGACCATGTTGACTGGATTTGACTGTGGGTTTGACTTTTCTGGCTTTGGCTTTGATTCTTTGGCTTCTTTTTGTACTCTTCTGATTCTCGTGTCCGTGCTTGCCTGTTTTTGACTGTTTTCGTATGATTTTTTTGATATATCCGTACCTGCACACACAAAACACAAATACAAGCAAATTGTTGCCATTTTTGGTCTGTTTTGGGTTTATTTGGGCTATTTTAAGCATAAATGGATATGTGTATTTAACACTTATCAAATATAAAGAACGACTCAAAAAGAGACGTTATAAAACATTAGTTCCATTCTTAAAATCAGAGTACAAAGTTGTCCACAAGACTAAACCTTTGAAAAGTAGCAAAGAATTTTGTTTAGAGAGCTAAGAGATCACAAGCTATAAAACACCCGAATTCCCATTTTCAAACTTTTTTTTTTCTCTTTTTATGATTTTTCTTGATAACTTAACTAATCTAACACGAAACTATTTGTTTGACATAATGTATTGTTTTCATTACCTCATTGGTAACTTTAAGGATCATACAATAAAAAGCACAATTAAGTGTCTAAAAGATAACTTCATCATCCCCGATTTTTCACTTTTCCCATGCTAAGCTTAAAAATAAGATCACCGTTAAGTACGAGCTAAGATGCTAAGACTACTTATAATTACAACTTGTGAATTTCTCTTCCCGACATAAATCATATATTTAGTGAGTGGTTTCAAAATTAAATTAAACCATTAAAACCACATATTTAGAGATAGTTTGAGAAATCCGACAAAATACAATCATTACACATGGACCTTAGGCTAATATGTTATTCACTTAGCAAGATCACATCTCAAAGCAAACAAAAACCTCCTTAGCTAAGACATCGTTGGTTTACTTGTCCCATGAATGACTTTCTTCTCTAGCATCCCACCGTCATCGGGTAAGTGCTAAGGCTTTTGACACCCCATCCGAAAAAAAAAAAAAAAAAAGAAAAAAAAAAAAACAAAAGCGAAAACAAAGAGAATTACTATTTCTAAACGCATGAACTTCCGATGAAAAAGCCTGTATGACTTTGCAAACCTTAGTTTCAAAAGAATACCTAGGTTTTAGAAATAAACTTTTACTATTAATTTCAATTTTGCACATTATTGTTTCTATTACATTATTAGGCTAGCAATCGGTATCACTTTCTTTCCGACGACACATCGGCCACGCCTCCGCAAAGCTCGTGACTTATATGATACCAACCCTAAAAATACACCCTCCACCCTTTCTTACTTCGATGTCACATCGGGAACTTAAAACCGCCAAATGCCCATGTACTTTATTGCGAAGGAGTTTTGTATATAAATTAATAACACAAGGATTTAATAACTGCATCCTTTTTTAATTTCACCAACTACATTTTTAATAGAGTTTTTTTTTTTTAACCAAACTTAATTTAACACATTATTTTTGCAAATAAAAAAAATTTCTTTTAGAAAACCAAAGTATAAACTTGAACTAAAATTCTTATTTACAAACGATGTTTGACTTCATCATCGATAAAGCTTTTTCTCTGAATATGTTGATTAGACTTTTAAGAGTAAAACTCTAATTTGTAAAAATTAAAGAGAACACGTATAATTAATCATTTTAAGAACTCCGAGGAAGAAAAACCACAAGTTATTCTTATAAGCCTTTAAGTTTTCCAAATAAACCTTGTTTAGCATCCTAATTCGTAATCAACACTATCATCTCTCTAATAAAGAAATTCGCAAATACTTAGCCATATAAAATCCAACTCGGCATATTTAAAATCTACTTGAGATTAGCACAAGTCTTCATTTACTAACGATTCAAGTCTAGCATGTTTAAAGTCTACATGAGACTAGCAAAAGCTATAATCGTTATTTGTGAAGGGAGAAAGCTAGAACTCTACACGTACGATCGGGTCAAAAATTACTTCTTATTCTTACCAACAGAAAACCTACATTCATGTCTTAACACTTATTATTCTTTTTTTATAGATATATATATATTTTTTTTAACTTTAAAAATTTAAATTTTTTGCTATTTTTGTGTTAAAACGGGTACGTGAGAACAAAACAATAAGCAAGCAACATCAAATCGATAGATTCCCTCCCCAAACTAAAACGAAACATTGTCCTCAATGTTTAAAGTGGGGTCTCTACGTAAATCTAAGCCGTTTATGAATTATGCAAAGATAAACGTGAATCGATAAGATGAAAGGATATCGGATCTCCCCAAACTAATTTCATACAAAGGATGAGAAGCTCGAGTAGAACGGGACAAATCAACCAGACACGAGAGGCTTCAAAGAATTTTTTGGTTTGATCCTACAAAAATCACAACAAATAAGCAACAAACATCGAGAAATCGGAAAGAGTACAAGCCTCTCTCAACACAACCATTAGATAATAGAAAATAGAGAGAAAATATAAAGGATAAGCATGGGGTGAACTCCCACGAAGCAGCTTGTTTTTGGTCACCGAGTCGCAAG